>JBBPPM010000171.1:0-20758 GCA_038092015.1 Leccinum huronense
GGGGGAGAGGGGGAGAGGGAGAGATGGAGAGAGGGAGAGGGGGAGAGGGGGAGAGGGGGAGAGGGAGAGAGAGAGAGAGGGAGAGAGGGAGAGGGAGAGAGGGAGAGACGATGACGAGGCGTCGTCAGTGCATCGTCGTCGATGTCATGGCGGACGTACTCACCTTCCTCGTCTCCTTGCGTCTGCTTGTCTCCTCGTCGCGTTGCTGCTGCGTCGTCAGTGGGCGCGTGTCAGCGTCGATGTCGTCGCGTCGTTGCCTGGTCGCCGATCGGCGTCACGTCGTCGTCGCGTCGTCTTCGTTGTTGATGTCGTCGTTGTCGTTGCGCCGCCGTCCCACGGTGGGTAAAACCCACGGGTCCTGGGTATGGGTAATGCTGGGTACGGGTACGGGTGCAAAATCTTGTACCAAGTGACCAAACCCATACCCGTGGTGGCGGTACGGGTTTTCCCAGGGTGCGGGTGCGGGTATCAACGCCCGCAGTATACCCGTGGTGTTCCCCAGACTTACCCGCAGTACGAGGGTCCAACTTGGAATCGAATGATGTGGACCCACCTCAAGTTTACCCCATCTTAGTACGTTGAGCTGATATTGAGCCGGTGTTTGTGATCTCAATCGGGACTCCGGAGGCAGGGAGAGCGCTCGAAATAGTAACACTAGTTACAGCGGTGGCAACGAGTGGTGCACATTCAGGGGCGACAAGTAATTGGCCATAGTTGGCTGTGAGCCACAACGTGACTTCGTTCGTCCAGCCGAAATCTGCCTGGACGATGTATTCTCTGCCGGACCCTGAGGAATCCATGTTGAGATTTGAGAATTTTTCCTACATCTAGAATTAGAGATTATCCGCCGCACCCAAATGGGCATACCATGAGACGATGCACGTTCCCAGTGTTACCCACGGTGCCCATAAGGTGGAGCTGTGAAACAGGCAGCCGGGATAGAACCTCCAGTAGTGTGCCTAAGACATGATGAGTTGACGAACCACTGGCAAGCACTGGGTGATTTTCTTACCAGCCACACAACACGCTCGCAAAATACCTGTTTGCCATTTCATGCTTCTCGCGTGACATCGACTGTATCGTGTGATTTGAAGGGACGGGCGTCCACATATAGGTAAAGGTTGCAGTACGAGAATGAACTTCCCTCAAGTTGAAGAAAGGGATAGAGAGACCGTCTGTAAAGCATGTCGTCGTTGTCGAACGAGAAACAAACACTTACGCACGAACGATGATGGAACCAAGTACTATGAATGACACAATGGGCTGAATGGTCGCAGCAAGGAACTACGCCTGGTCCGCAGGCGGATTCGCAGGAATTGGCAGGCGTGTGCGAGCCAATGCAGAAACGGAAATCGAGCTGACACCCATCTATACACCAAGAAATATGGATCATCATTGTACGGAGAAAATTGGAAGAACGCACAGGACCTATGGAAGAAATGTGAGTACTAGATCACGGTACATCAAACCGCGTTCACATGCCAAAATGACCAGAAAAGAGTGCTTCCTTCCAAGACGTGATCTCGGGTACCCATCTATAAAGCAGAAGTAGAGGTAGTATACGTCGAAGAACAAGGATTGCAAGTAACAATACGACCAATCGCCATGGGGTAAGCCCCAGCGCTGGCGAATTATACGATTCAAAGGGGAGCCAAGCGCCGATATAAATGAAGCAAGCACAGTTCAGAACGTAGTAGATTACAGACGAGAACGAATCGTCTGCCGTCTGAACATTGAAGTGGCCGTCCCATGAGATTGCACAACCTATCACATGGTGAGACTAGGTCAATTTACAGACAAAAATGTCTGACCTGCAACAAACGCTGCCAAGAAATCATCGACGCCCATGGTGCTGGCCACGCCTATCGTGAATATAGCAAGGGCCAGGTACTGCGCGACAAACGACTCGCGATCGATAGAGCCTCTCTTGTGGTAAGAAGTATCTGATCTAGGAGAGCACCAAGAACCGTGCCCAGGATAACCTGATCTGCACCATCCAAGGAAATAAGAAGGGTCGGGGGTGAACTTTGGACATGAATCAACTTACACAACCACCCGAAGAGGAACCATTTCCCGATGACCACACGGGTTGAAGTCTCGACAGTCAGGTATGTTGCAAGACTGAGAAAAGGGTATGCCAGACCATCGTTTGCGGCCGACTCAGCCGAAAGAATCCGACGAATATCCACAGGGACGTGTTTGGTAGCAAACCTCCCACCTAGATAGAAGATCGGTCGAACGGCACATATGAATCTGAGTCAGAAAAACGAACGTGTGATGGCAGCGCAAGTGACTGGGTCGGGGTGAGACAAGCAGCAATGCAAAGTGCTGAAATTTCATGTAAGCCAGGGAAGAGTGACTTTAATACCGCTAGAGGGTCATGACCATCAGCAAAATGACATGAGATGCAGTTGAAAGACGTACCAGAGACAATAACCCGACCGAAGGCCATGGCGGGGATGACCATGACGAGTGGCAGACTCTTGGCATGCTCTTTCACGTACGCACACGGCAACTCTACGCCGACGGCAAACAGACCGGTGGCAAGAACAACACGCATGACCTCGAGGGTGATCCTGTTCTCTTGGGAGCCGTCCAGGATCGGGGGTCAAATACGTTGGCTACGTAGGGGCCGATGATCACACCAATTCCAGTCCCAAGGATGACTTCGTTTATGTGCAGCTAAAGACCATCCAAAATGGATGGCTAGGTCTGCAATAACGAGGGACACAGACCGTTTCCTACTAGGAGATACCATGGAAAACTAGATGAGACGGGGTAAGGTCACGCGTCCGGATGCCACCTGTGCAATACGGACAGACTCACCAATACGACGAAACCGCCGAGACATATGTCGGATGCAGTTACCTGTTGTTTTGAGCGAGTTTTCATGGCGAAGCGGAAAAAGATATGGAAAACTTGAACGGACATCCAAGAGATCTGCGAGGGCCATATTCAAGGTGAATATCAAGGTCAGTGTGCAGGGGGTGGAATGCTACGATGACTGATTTTGCGTGTGGTAGCAGGACGTACAAATGTTACGGTGGGGCTGAGCCGCTGGGTTTTTGAGGGCCTCAGATCTGGGAGCTCATTAGGTATACTTACAGTACTTCAAATGCCACTTGGCGATGGTCCGAATCCGGAAGGCGAAGCGCCGAAAGGGTTGACGCTGGCCCTCACACGGACATGTGCGCGTATGTTACTACCCACACATGCCATTATACGTCCACCCTTGCCCTTCAATGCCTCCCTTGCTGTATAGAGGCCATCTTCTCGTTGTCGATGTGTGCCCGCTCTCGTGGGTGGTTGTTCCCTTTAGCCACAACCATTCCCAGTTAACATACGCAATACAGGTTTAAATTCACATCCCTGGCTATTAACAACCTCTCGAGTCCTCGCCCGTACCCGTGAATCTGCCACCGATCAGGCTGTCTCAGAAGGGGAGCACTGCCAAGTTTAGCGCCGCCTTCTTCCGAACTTTGTTCCTGAAACTGCTCTTCGGAAATCAACGGAAGCAGACCAACCGTCATTCTCTAAGTACCACCCTGGTGTGTTCAAATCAGCATTGCCGTCGGTTTCTTGGCATTCCTGGGCGCACTATATTTCCATGTTAGACCCGCCCTGTCTGCCTTTGGCGCATTCAGAGTTATCGACCCTGTTGGGAATGCAAATTGCAAAGTCGTGCCTGAACTCCAGGCATGCGAGAGTACGTCTTCAGAACAATCACCGCCTCAATACCAACTTATAGGTTACCATGCAGAAATTGTGCTTCAAATCAGCCCACTGGCATCATTTACCTTGCCTGCTCGACACCACGCAGTCGCATGCACTGGACCCCCGCTTTGGATCGATTAATGCCTCTGGAAGGTCGGAATTGGATTATGTGGCAACCTATGATCCCCAGACAGATACCATCGACCGGCTTGTGTTCATCGGGCCCCTGTCGCGTCGCCAGGCGGTATTTCCTTGCATGGAATGGGCGTCGTACCTTCCTCCAATGATCCCTCCGTTCTTTACGTATATCTCGTCAACCATAGGAGACCTGATTCCGCAGACCCACTAAATGCCGAACATAACAAGACGCACGCGCGCAAATGCTCTTCGGGGGGTAGACCCGCCGTCATTCCGCCGCCTTGTCCGCTCGGACTCCCTCCTCCGCCCGAGGACATACCACATGCGACCCCACTCCAACGTAGGCCACTCCAGAGTTTACAATATGTTATCCAGATACAGATATTACGATGTCCGTTGTGATATGTCGAACCAACAAGAGGGGATGAGCAATAAGCAGGGTATGTAGAGTGGAGAAGATCGAAGGAGAGACAAGGGCGCTGAAGGAGGTGGTAGCGATTATGTCCGAAAAGAAGGGCGGGTAGCATATATGTAGAGAAAGAAACGAATGTGCGTAACGTGCATTCCCCTCGCAGACCTCATTAATCATTAATCATTATTCGAACGGATTCGTAAGTACGACCAACCTGTTGGGGGACAGAGACGTCAGGGAATGCGGAATACAGGCGTCGTTCGAAAGCCACGCACCTGATAAGTTCGCCTCCCCGGTCGGGACCCTCGCCGCATCCACACAACCAGTGGATGCCCAACCCTTACCAGCTGTCGCGTTTCCACCATTCACGACAGTCCTATCAGCAGCAGGTCCTGTCGATGTGACGTTGACGTTGGACTGGTCATCGTACCGCAAACAACGGGACAATATTCTCCGAGGTGTGCAGACTACATAATATTCTCTTTTTTTTTACATTGCGTATCCCGATCTAAATCGCGCATATCTTGTGTATCGTGCACGTCTGGGTAACGCGCAGCCACTATCTAAAACGCGCGGGTATTATTTGTATCGTGCACGTTCCGGATATATAAGGCAGTGTTTGATATACTACACCAGAAAATACTATGTTGCAGGTTACTACTAGTATATATGCTAACAGCCTACCAGAAAAACATGAGTCTTGAAGTCGAATGACAATAACAAGTATGCACGATACTCGGAATGAACTCGTAGGTAGTGACACGACATCAAAAAACGGTCAAAACAACAGAGCCTAGGGAACACGTGTGACTGCATAGCACTAGTGGGTGATTGCTCCACGCACCTGGTATTCGTAATTAATCCAATTTACGTTTCTGAGTTGACCGGCTCATCGAAGAAGTGCTATTCAAGGGTTGCTGTCGTGATGAATGTGGCATCACGCTCACGAGCCGGAAGCCTGTCATGCGGATAGAATCACGAAGGCCACCAATCCCATGTTCTGCCTCTTCTACATCCTTTTCCGACTGCTTGGCTTGCACCTGGTAAAGTGTGCAAAGGCTATCATGTTCTTGTGCCAGACACAACGCGAGATGTCGTTCAGCGCGTACAACTTTTCTTCGCGCACTTGCAGCTGCTAGCGCAGCTGTAGCCTCTTGCTGAGAGCGGAATGCTAGCTATTCGTTACCGCATCTGAGCTGACTAAAATTGAAAAATCTCACTTGTTAGCCCCCCCGAGTCGTCTTTATTTGAGGGCTGGGACTCTGTGTCACTACTGGAGTAGTCCGAATCAGAATCAGAGTGATCTGGTGTTGCTAATGAAACCCTCGTCTTGTGTGCAATGGGCGCTGCGGCTTTCTGAGGCTGGAGATTCTGTGACTTTCGAGGAGGCTGACGATAAGCAGAATAAGATCCAGATGCAGTATGGGGAATTTTAGAGGACCCAGACGGTGAACAAAGAGCAGATTGAGAGCGCTTGTATGACTCTTGCATAGCAGAAAAAAAGCAACTGGCAGCAACCCGTCCACGTGACGTTGTGGTGTCACTTCATACTTCTCACAGTTCACAATACTAAGTACTGTGAATCAGTCACTATGAGTTTTCTGTAGTTTTACGTAGTTCTAACACCACTAGTGTAAACACCGTACGATGTAACTGAATTTTGAGGAGTGAGAAGGGGGCATGGATAGCTGGAAAGGACCTTTCGAGGTTGAACCACGGGATCGCGGCGCCAGCATCAAAAACACTTGATATGGCCGGTGCAGGTTGCTCGCTCTCTGCGCACTCTATTTTTGCGTCAGATGGAGGTGGGACTAGTACCTGCTGTGGACGCCCAACTCTGGAGGTCATGTGCGCCAGGGAACGGGGCTGTTCGGTGAAGTCATGAAAGCAGTCGCAATCATGGCTTTGTGGACCGAATTTGCTGGTGGAAGTTAGTAGGGGAATCCTGCCAAAGTCACTTGAAATGGAGGCGCACCAAAGCGCTCGGAAGTGATTACCTTGCTTGCAAAGCAGGTCCTCTTCCTGTGCAGATCGAACACATGCCGCGTAGGCGAATCTGAACTCGTCCAGCTCGCGAATATTATACAGGAACTTTCTTTCCGAGCGAATCGCACAGAAAAAGTCACTTTCTACTGCACTCCACACTTCCGCGAGCATAGCATAGTCAAAGTATGTGTCAGGTCAGCCTGGCCGTTCTGCTCGCTTTGTCGATACCGTTAAGTCGGTGGCAGAGCCAGGCCGCTCACGCCCAGACGGGCTTTGTGCTGAGGAGGTGCATTGGAACCACCGTTAGATCGTGCGTGTACAAATTTAAAGTGCTGAGGCGATTGCTCGGCCTCGAGGTTCATGAACCTGAGTGTATGACGAGACGGTGGAGCAACAGAGGGCATCGATACCGGCGGCGGTAGATACGGCTTACATAATTAGGAATCGTAACAGGAGCGCTAACGCCTGCGCGACGCAACTGCTCAGTCCATCGGGCTCGGTCCAGGGCTTTGCCTTGATTCGCACAAGTCCGAAAGTCGCTTGTCCCTCGATTCCCTTCGGACGCCTCTTGCATCCATTCCTCCTTTTCCGGCTACATTGGCCGCTCTTCATCCCTTCACACAATTGTCCGCCACAGCTCCAAAGTTCTCTCCTCCTTCCTCCTTGCTCGCTACGCCCTTGACAAACAGCGGAAACCTCGTACAATAGTACTCACCCCACATTCCCCCACTCACGACCCCACGTCCACATGTTCGAAGCTACCTCAAAGGACGACAAGGAGATCGAGAGATTACTAGTCACTGAAGGTACCGTCATATATGTCATAGAAGACCTCAGCGGTAGGGGAAACCTGATTACATTTGCCGCAAAGGACGTTTCTGCAAAGCGCAAACGCTGCAACTGGAGAAGACGGTCTGTGCACAATGTGGTGCCTGCAATCGCAGACACTGCCGAGTCACAGCGTTGGATAGCAACAATCAAGGCCGCGGTATCGGTACAGAGGTATAGTCCCATCGTTTTCCACTGCCCCAGGTCCTAACAGGCAACGTAGGGCCGTACATGCTGGCCTCGACATCTCAGCACAGCCAAACGAAAGGAATGAACCCAACGGCGATGTGGATGTCATGTTCTCAATGCATCTGCTGGGAATTATTACAATGAACTCGGTTAGACCTTCTCCTACCTTATCGCAGCCCATTCCAGCTTCTCCATCGCTGCGTTCCCTGGACCTGAGCGTTCCGTCGTCATACTCTCTGACTACTACCGTGAAAGGAATATTCTCAGCCTCGCGGCCGCGTTCGCCTTCCGTTGAAGGTTCTGGAGAGGGCTCATTTGGTGTGGCGGGCATTAGCCTTCTCGCCATGTTCCGGAATAAATCCTCTGCGGATTCTACGTCCTCTCCGGCCCGCTCGCGCTTCCTGACGTAGACCTCTATCTTAACAATTTCAACTCGACGGGTCCTGTCCACAGCCGATCAACCTCGTCAACGGCACCTCGGTCATTGAATACAACTGTAACTCCAGCTCTCACACTCTTCCGCCTCAATCGCCCTACGTTGCGTTGACGGCGACCATCAATGCGGTTGACTACCCGATCGACTCTACAGGAAACTTGTTGAAACCTCGAGGTCCCGCATCCACCTCGGGTTCTGTCCCATCGGGATCACCAACAGAAGTGACACATTACAGCCGAGCGTCGGGCTCGGTCTGCCGTTCCTACGGAGCATGTACGTGTGCGTTCCATCCTCCTGTCGTTATGACGATTCTCACACGATTGTGAACCACACTATCCAGTGCATACCGACTCCCAACAGACATACACACCCTCCTGCCCCAACCATACGTCCCCGCAATGCATTGTTGAGAGGCTGAACGGGACCCTTATCTTTTGACACCATGTAAGAATTTCGTTTGATTAATCGAATAATCGCATTGACCAACTGTTGTATCTAGAACTCTCATAGGGCATAGTTGGTAATGAAGGCTGTATATCTCTTCCAGTCAGTTGCGTTACAAGAGAAAACAGGAACCCGTCTGTTGAAAGCAGCGAAATAATGGTTTTGGTCGCTCTGTACTTAATCATTTTTTGTCAGCGCGGTGAATTGTTGATTAGTTGTCACGACTCCAATAATTTGGGGTGTATAGTGTGATATTCGAATTGAATCTGAAAGGCGTACTTTTATGCCAAGACGATTCAGTGTCTGATCCACTTATGGCACAAAAAGGACCAAGCACAAGCCAAGGCACGATTCGCAGAGTAGGTAATCGGGAACTTGCGCTTGCAATTAAAGCGACGCGGCTGATCTAACTTAAGAGTCCAGTCCTAAATAGTGTGTCCTCACTCGGTTCTATGAAGAACTTCAAACCAAGCTGCCCGCAGTGTGGCAAGTCTTTCAATAACGAACTTCAAGTCCAAAGACACCTTGACCAACCACGAACAAAGTGTCGTCAAAGGCCAACGGCTTTCGCAGATACGGCTGAACTACTCGAACAATTCACTGTACAGCCCAACCTCCAGCATCCTCAACGTCGACTCTTTAGACGACCTCATTACGACTTGGATGACTTCGAGTTGGCAACAGGACCTGTTCAAGATGGCAGCGGTGTTGAACCTAAACAGCAAAATAAGCTTGTGATTGATTATTATCCAGGGGCAGCCAAGGTCGTTGACCCGCGAGGTTCGACATTCATGGACACTTTTGACCAGGACAGGTTCGGAGAAATTCGTCATGCTGAGAACCTTTATTACCCATTCGTCGACCGTCCCGAATGGGAGATAGCACAGTTCTTGGTAACCTCGAGCCTTAGCATGGCTGCCATTGATCGCTTTCTCTCTTTATCCTTGGTTAGTTACGCTTTGCTTATTTTCTACTAGCCGCTGATCCACTCAACTCATCGATCACCGCTTTACCAGATCAGACAACTCCAGCTGTCCTTTCAAACAGCCAAACAATTACGTGGACTTGTCGAGATTTTGCCCCAAACTCCACCGTGGAAGTGCCAACACGTGAACACCTCCCCACACCAGACAAAAACTGTCGCAAGACTATTCTATCGGGATACTTTAGAATGCCTACAGATGTTGTTCAATAACCCATTATTTGCGGACTCCATCGACTTCACCCCACACCGTATCTTTACCACCGCTCAGCGCTTAGCTCGGGTATACACAGAATGGATGTCTGGTGACATCGCCTGGAATACACAAGTGAGTTCGTCGGTGTAACTGTGATATTGAATACTGATTGTTCTGGGCAGAAGGAGATCAATGTAGATGGAGCCTGCGTGCTAGGCATAATCCTCTCGTCTGATAAAACCCACGTAACCAATCAGAGCGGCGGAAAAGTCTCACATCCCCTTCTCATGTCACTAGCGAATATCCACTCAGAAGTACGAAACAAAGCATCGCGGCACGCTTTCTTTCCTGTGGCATTTCTCCCTGTTGTCGAATTCATTCACACCAATCAACGCATGAAAGGTGTTCTCTCGGATCGCCTATACCACCAGTGCCTCGATATCGTGGTTGAACCACTAAAGATTGCTGCACGGATCGGTGTCATGTTGTCGGACCCACGTGGCTACAGCCGTTATTGCTTTACAGTTCTTGCTAGCTGTATTGTCGACATGCCCGAGGCCTGTTTAATCGCATGCGTCCGAGGGAAGACCTCGCCAATAACCCTCGCCAAATACACCCAGTTTGGCGACTCTTTCCGTCATCAACCCCGAACGAGGGCCATTACCCTCAATTACATTGAATCCATTGACGTCAATCCAAACGACTTACTGGCTTACTTCGACGCTTGTGCAGAATACCGACTCAACGGTGTCAATCTACCTTTCTGGAGAGATTGGCCACTCGCTAATCCGGCCTATTTTCTAACACCTGAAATCTTACACACATTCTTTCGATTCAGCTATGACCATGATCTATCATGGTGTATTCACGCCGTTGGTGCAGCAGAGATCGATTTTCGATTTTCGATTCTCCAGCCCATCACAAACCATCGCCACTTCGCTGCTGGCATCACCAAATTGAAGCAGGTGACAGGTCGAACTCAACGTGACCTCCAGCGTTCCCTGGTCGCCGTGATTGCAGGTGTTGCCCCAGAGGGCGTGGTTCGAGCTGTTCGGTCGCTTTCGGACTTTCGATATCTTGCACAATCTCGTGTCATCAATGAAGATCAATGTCGCAAATTATTAGCTGCGCTTGAAGAGTTCCATGCTTACAAACAAAGTATCATCGATGCTGGAGCTCGCTGTGGGGAGAAAGGCCACGTTCTCGAACATTGGGAAATCCCCAAACTCGAGCTCATGCAGAGCGTCGTTCCCAGTATTCGTCTCGCTGGTCCTCCTATCCAATGGACTGCGGATATAACAGAACGAACCCACGTTGATGTTGTCAAGAATCCAGCAACTGCCACAAATAATGTCGACTTTGAATCACAGATCTGCCGCTTTCTTGATCGTGACGACAAGTGTCGCATGTTTTCCCTCGCACTGCATCTCCGTGAAAGCGAGATAAGCAAACCTCAAATGGAATCCAACTACGACGACAACTCCGATGCCGAGGATGGTCTGCAGCATGGTGATGTAGTTGTGGATTCACCTGATGAGTGGGTTCCTGGTGTGGCTCCTCATGTCGTCAAGGACTACTTTATGTCTAGTGCGAAACCCTCCACTGTTTTTCCCCCCCGTTCATTCGTCGCCGGCCCAACTGCCTTCCATCTCAGGTTTGACCCGGTTATCGGAAGCATGAGCATTTCCGATATCGCAGAAAAGTATGGCCTCCAAGACCTTCGTCCTGCGCTGATACATTTTTTTTACCGTGACCACAACGATGGCGCCCTCACCATAGGAGGTCCAAGACTCCATCGCTCCGATGAACCACTTCCCTTTGATCGGTTACAAGTATGGTATAAGGTCCGTCTGCAACAAAAAGCATACCATGATCCAACCGCTGTCCTCCCGGCTCAAACACTGAATGCCTCTCCCCCGGTGGCTGGCTGGCCAAAAGGACGCCATGATGCAGCCTTTGTCAACGTTGACGACAACGTGGTGTGGCCTCTTAGTGGACTCAAAGGTTTGGCCTTGGTATTTCACAGAATTTCATGAATGATCTCACTGTTCCATGATACAGGGCACGTAGTGTGTGAGGTACAACTCATTTTTCGACCAATTCCGCCAAGGGGACTGCAGGGTGCTTGGTGGAATACAAAGTATCTCGTTTACGTTTCAAGGTTGGATGTCGTCCCGATACGTGGTGCAGATTTCGATGCAGTAACAGGGATGCAAGTTGTGAAGCGTGTCAACAGAGCTAGTGGAGCACCGATGGGAGATGTCGTTCCTCTTTCTCAACTGCGAGCGTTAGCACCTCTGGTTCCGAGGTTCGGTCAGAAGGCCAATAACCGTCTCACTGCAGAGACATCATCATACTATTCCCAGTCTTTCTACTTGAACCATTTCTTTGACAAGGAATTGTATTATGCACTCCAATCTTAGTGTCAGTCGCCATTTTCTAATTATAGTTATCGCAAGGCAGTGTGGAGACATATACCGTTACTTAATCCATATAGTGCGTCACTCCCTGGTGCCCCCCGGATCTCACATTCACAAGCCATGCTGCCCAAATTCTCTAGTGGTCAATTTCAAGGCAACTGTTTGAATTATCATTCTGACCAATGCATCCCGGTCACAAACAACACTAGCGCTGGTAAGGCGTACTATTCGGGTCCTACTCTCAGCCGTTTTCCTCCACGCCACTGGGAAGAGTGCCGAAGTTCCCCGATTCCCAAAGGACCTCCAACTCCTCCAATTTCGACCTTGCAGAACAAGCATCCGAATAATCACAGAAAAGCATCACGACCTCAATCGATAGCTGATCCCTCTGACTCTGACGACTCATCGGTCAATATTCCCATACAAGACACCTTTAACGCTGATCGCCAAGCAAGCAATCCTGCCTTGAAACCTAAACCAGGCTCTGGGTCTCACCGAAACGCCAATGAGAGCTTAGATGTCGGTATGCTACATTGATCATTCTGAATATCACGTTGTTATATCAGTATCAATAGTGAAGTGTAATCATATACTCTCGGCTATTCAAGACCTTGTCCAGCCTGGACATACTTTGGTAAGTGTTTACTGCAACTTGGTGCCTTCAATCTTCGGCTGATTTACGACCGATAGATATTTGAGAACATAAGCCCCCAAGAACATACCTTCATCCAAGAGCAGCTAAACAATTTAGAAATCCGTTCTAGGTAGGCACTCTGGGATCCCGCACTTCCAAAATACAACTCAGTTGACTGGTCTCTCAACTAGGCCTAACTACTTTCGTGAACAAGAGCGATTCGTTGTGACTATGAATCACGATGTCCACGAAGCCCTCGTCGTCCCCTTAACCAATGGAATGAGCCATGAATTCGCAGGAGCCCCCCTCTCTAGAGGACCGCATTCGATCTTCGTCGAGCCTGCTCCGAATACCCCAGTATCTTGCGACGAAAATGTGTTCGTGCCAGACCTCTGCGTACGGATATTCTCCTCGACAGGGCCAGGGGAGTTTACTGCTCACCGCGAGTTTATCTTCATGGAGACTGCGTTTTCGCAACCTGAGGCAGACGTTATGGATAAGCTCGCGACTTATATCAAGCATCATCCGCAGACTCTGGCCGTAATCAAGATTCGAATTCGGGAAAGTCGATACAAGATCCCATCCCAATCTCCCCAGTCGACACTCACACAGTCTTTCATTGGAAATCCAATCCTCCGTGAAGAACAGTTCCGCCCCTCTCTAAGAACCGCACCCACTTTTGCCGTAGTGCGGGATGGCGTTACCTGGATCAATGTCATCGGGATTGACATAGAGCTCTGGCTCCGTCTCGACGACGCACCGATTGATCTCACAGTCAAACAGCCTGGCCATGTGCAGACTGGATATGCAACCGGCGCAAGTGTCCACGATTATGATTCCTACTACTGTAACTAATAATCATCATAGACTCTCTACCCCAATCGTTCGACTGATGCTCTGGATGCCTTGTTTGACAGGATGATAGAGGAACTCAAGAAGATTATCGCGCTTTATGTTGAGGGAGTTTTGGACGATCAGATCACATCCTCCCAGACCCAATTGAGCGAGCTCCAGGTTGCAGAAGAAGAGAGACGGGAGTGGCTGAACGACATATCTTCCTGGACTCCCCGTAGTCCCCTATTCAACTGGGATTACGTCCTAGCCCGATTTTCTACGAGCGTATGGAAGACCGCACATACCCGTTACAAGCAATGGCACCAAGGTCTCCCGAAACGTCCCCGTTCTGAGTCCAGTGATGAAGAGCCGGCCCAGGGCCGGAGAGAGCGTCCTGCCAACAGGTCTAGGTCTAAACGGGTCAATCGTGGGTGACTAGCGATACTCAGGTAGTGTCCTTCATGTCAAATGGATACCTTTTCATGTGGCGAGTTTTCTCTCTTTGTTGCTTATTCAAGTTGCTCCATGCTATCGTTGACTTGTTTTCTCAGTGTCTATTTCACGTTTTCAAGTCCGTATCCTGTTGTGGTGTCTACCACAATAGCTGTCAATACAACACTACATAGAGGAATCCTGTACCGATCAGTGTTCTGTTTTAGTGTTCAACTATCATGTACAGTATACATTATTTCCAATATTTACATTGTTTCGGCCTGATCGCTCTCCAACGCGACAACACTACGGCTTATGTAATACTCAAATACAAATTGCGCTGTTTTAAGTTCGGCAAATTGTTGTTCAGTTTGTTGAGTTTGGCAAACTTCCATCAGATGTCAACAAAGCGGAAGACCACGGCGGAGCCTGAAGTTGACGCTGTTCAGGATGATGTCGACGACTGTCGCTCACGGCCGAAGAGGAATTTGGCTGGCAAAGGTGGTGCTGCACGCCAGCTCGAGAAATGCGCAGATGCGATCACTCGCGCAGACCACAAACGAGCTCGTTTGGCAGTACCCTCAACCGAACATATCAACAAGATGGCACCGCTATCCCCAAAGAGGCGACATGGTCCAAAGGGCACCAGGTTGGACAAGCTCCGTCGAAAACTCCCTAAGGATGCAACACCCGTGGTGAGTTCCGGATGACTCTAGATATCCTAGCATACTAAAGACACGTTCAACAGAGCCCAGTCTCAACACCTGCTAAATTTGCATCCAAGCCAACATTTCAGTCACGCGAAGAGTCATCCCGGTTTGGTTTCCACGGACCTTCCGAATCCAGCGAGGAAGACGAGTAAGTCATGTGTAATTAATCTCGCCGCAGATCACCGATTTGACGCCACACAGGCCCGGTCCTGAACCCGAAGACGCTTCCCATATGGATGAAGATGATGTTGGTCGGAGAAGGGCACAGGGTGAGGCTAGGTTTGTATCCTATGGACGCTGAATCATGTGAGTGCCAAATCAGAAGACATGCCCCACGACGAGGATCAAGCACAGGAAAATCCACTTCCAACTGACCCTGGCGAGGATGGACCCATGCACGACAACCATGATAGCGACAACGGCAATCCATTCGACGATAATGACCGTGATCGTCATAGTGAGGAAGACGATGATAGAGATCGTACCAATGACGATGATAGAGATCGTACCAATGACGATGAACATGATGCTGACGAGAACGAAGATTACGCCGGCTTTAAAAACGTTGCAAGTGACAGTGGAGACGGTATGTCAAATGCATTTTGTTGGGCATTACTAATGTTCTGTCTTTACCAGAACTAGGGTCTAACGTGGACCATGAGGTGGACAATTCTCCGTCACTCCATCAATCTCGACGACACCACGGCAAAGTCAAATACCCACTTAAAGCCAAAAGCCTGAGGCGTGATGTTCATGTAGCCGGTCGGCAGGATACTGCCTCACATGGAGGGCATGCAGGCAACCAGAAAGGCGAGTCGATGTTCTCTGCGTGTAAATTACCGTTAATGTTCTTGAAGAGGATGCTGGTACCAGAGGGCACCAGAAGTCCAATCATGGACGCAACCGACAAGACGTTGAAGGTCAGATGATCATTGTCCCTGTCGTTCGTGTAGTATGACTGATGCCTAAAACTGCCACTCGTGCTCAGAGCATCGTCGCGGGAATAGAAACAATGAGTGGCGCCATCAACAAGCCAATAACGAGTATCATCAACGCAACCAACGACATGAGGATACCGAAGGTCAGTCATCGTTCCCGTCTTTCGTGAAGTATAATTGATACATATAAATGTGACGTGTGCTCAGAGCGTCGTCATCGGAAGAGAAACAATGAGCGCCGTCAAGAGCGCCGTCAACAAGCTGATGGATTTCGTTCACGCAACCGACAAGGTGTTGAAGGTCAGTCATTGTTGTCTGTCGTGAAGTATGTCTGATATATGTTACTTACGGTGATCAGAGCGTCATCATAGGAATAGAAATGACGAGCGCGATCAGCAAGGCCTGGGCAATGAATCGTCTGAGGAGGAGGTTGACCCCGAGTATGATGTGCTTACCCGCCACCACCAGCGCAACCGGGCCCCACGTCCACCTTCTCAGCATGACCTTGGGAATCGTCATCACCGCCAGCGTGAGAGGTCCGCGGAAGACGACCATACAGATACCCAACCACGCCCATCCCGCAGCAAGGATGCTGAGAAACGTTCATTTTGGCCGAGAGCATGGAAGAACTTGATTGACGATGCAAAACTCGAGTGGAGGGTATATTTGGCCACTTGTGATGCGTTCCCAAGTCGTAATGTCGCAATGCGAGAGTTGATACCTGACATCGTCCACCAGCTTCTGCACCAATACGAGCGTGCCCACATTCGTCTCGAAGATAATATGATACCTCGATATCAAGAAGAACTTTACGTTGTCGTGAGTTCTACGTTCACATAATCTTTTGATTGCTGACTATTCAAGATCTATGAGGACTCTTCCAATTTTCGCTCAGAGATCAAGAAAATATGTGTTCGTAAAGTTGTTGAACTTTACAAACTCGAGCCACCTTCGAACCTCACACAAGATGAGTCAATCCGGTGGGTGCGGGATCATGCATCTCAGCTCATCGAAGGTGCAAATTTTCTCCGTTCTCGAAACTCGCGCGTATGTTGTTTCACGTTCTGTGTTTGATGCTGATGTGTATTCGTGCCATAGGGAAGAGAGCAAAATTTCGCCCATAATGCACTATATATTATTGCTGCGGCTGCATACTACGGCACTAGTCAGAAGCTGCTTGGCCGGACACCGGAGTTCAAAGACTACATACCAGAAGCAGCCATTGTTCTTGTTGCAGCTGGGGTTTGCATTTTCCTCCTTCGTCTTGACTATGTTGATTAGTGGCTCATAGATCAAGAGTGTTCTATTTTCCCTCCAGCAACACGGCAAGATTCGGGATCTCGAGAATACTGTTGAGGCAATCAACTCAAAGGTATATGAAAAGCTTCATGCCATGATTGGTGAGGTTGTGGACCATGCTGATGCTGGTCCTCAACTCCAACGCCAATTGGAGAAATGGGCTGAGAGTGCTGGGTGAGTGGTATTAACCTGGGTTTTATGACATTTGACTAATTATTCATTTGATAGTCGAGGAATTAGTCAGTCAGTTAGCCATATTGTTCCTGGTGACGAGAAGGAGTACTCCCTTGCTCCAATGGGCTAGTATCATGTGATCTTATCTCTACATGTTGTCTTGTGGATTCATTAATGTTGAATTTGAATGATTTGTGGCGGCTGCGGGCATAAATTGGAAAAGGAGGCTAAGTTGTTGAGACAGAAAGTATTTACATAGTAGGAGAATGTATGCAGCATGCACAGTAAAGATCTGTACAGAGGTTTTACAGAGCTATACAGGTGTGTGCAGATTAATATTGCTGTACAGAAGCCGTATTTGCACAGATCTGTACAGAAGCCATATTTGCACAGACCTGTACAGAAGCTGTATTTGTACAGACCTGTACATGCAGTCTAGTCTGTGCAGACCTCTCTACAGAATCCAAGTCTGTACATGTCAATGACTCTACACAGATATTTGTGGACCTGTGCATATTGTGTGTGGATCTGTACAAATAGTAACCTGGCTGTAAATCTGTAGCCTGTACAACACTGGATAGATCTGTTCAGGCCTGTACAATGGGGGGGTAATTTGCTGATGCAACCCCTGCATCACGGTAGTTGAAGGCAGATCAGAGACGAGGACGGTCGCAGGCGCAATGTTGCGAGCCGGTGTGGAGTCCTGCGTGGGTGTAGAGGAAAGCTGGGGAATACTAGTGATATTTGGGGGTGGTAGGGGCATCAAGGGTTCGGGTAACGGGTCCCTGAAGCGAAGGGGTATGCGTCGGTTGAGCCGACGCTGGCGGCGCTGCGCGATAGGCATCCCGTCATCATTTTCAATGCCCTCAGATGACGGCGGTGGCGGGTGCTGTGCAACATTCTGCGACAGCGATCAGTCACCGGTACGCTCCTGGGCATGAAAAAAACAACCTGAACGACACTGGAAGTTGATCCTTCTGCGTGCAAGCTAGGCGAGGACCCAGAATGTAGATCCGGCAATGGAAAGCTACTAGTAGTAGCTTCCGAAGATTCACTGATGCGAGTCTTTTTTCGCTGATAAAGCTCCTTTGCCCTCGCTAGCACACTCGAAAGACGCTTTTTCCCTTTCCGGCAATTCTTCTCGTGCCTCTTGAAGGCTCCGGGATCACCGAAGGAACGGCCGCAGACACAGTCCTGGAGCAGGGGGTTCAACATCCTGCGTCACTGATCAGAGGGATCGAACGATGTCTTGAGTCGACAAGCAGCATCCGAGTCAACGGCTGGGATCACTAAGTATTTGAGCGTGAGAACGGCAGTCCATGGACGAAACGCTTGGGGGCAATTACATACTTATTACCGAACAGTGCGAAACATTTTCGTCGATTTTCTGCCAGAATGCTGCATTGCATGGGTGCTCACGTCACGTTAGTCTTGTCAAAGTTTCTCAGAGCATCGAAGAGAACGGAGGCAAGATCGTCGATCTCGACGATCCCAAGCGACTCACGCCGTTCTCTGGACAAGCGGGACGTGTCCCGGAGGATCCATGCAGCTCACTTCAAAGTCGGTCAACATTTCCCGGAAAAAACGCATGGGAGCAATTACATATTATTATGGACGCAATATGAAAGTTGAAACAGTGTCGCGTGACTCAGTTGGAGGTGATACATCATACAAAATATACACTGAATCACGGAAAAGTACAAGGCAATACAACGGTTCTAAGATGAATGAAGGGAATAGTCTTAGTTAATAGAAAAGAGAAAGAGACTACCGTTCAAAGGAGCACTACATCAACAACCAACGTTTACATCAAGCCAATAGCCGCTCTGTGCTTAAACATCATAAGGATGGTCTGTGGACGAACACAAATACACACTTACTGATATGGCCTACTCTCCCAACGGATCATAACGAACGGAAGAAACAGCATCGAAGTATTTACCAGTCGCCGATTTGGGATTGTCCGTAACGTAGAAGCCTTGATGAACATCCTTCAGATGTGCCAAACCGTATGCTTCAAGTAACACAGCTTCGGACTCTTCGCATTCTACCTGCACCGCAGCTAGTGCAAGGACAGCAGTTTTCTTCCTAGAAAGCTGGCACTTGTACTCCGAAAGTACTTCGCTGACAGGTTTTCGTTGCGGTATATCCATTGGTCTCTTCTGTGATCCTCGTTAGTGTCGGGCATTTTGTCAAGGAAGAAGTATACCATTCGGTAATATAACCTCAGCAGTTCAGCTGCATGTTCGTGAAATGCATTTGTACCTTCGCTTGTCGAATCTTCGCCTGTCCACAGATACCCTACAGCAGGCCTGCAAGTGCGAGAGGTGGTTGGGAGGTTTGCGAAAGCCCGGTGACTGGAAATGAGGTGGTGTTGGGGTTCAGGGAGCCCGCAGGCGTCCACAAAAGATATGGCTGAAGCCGAACTTTGGACTTGAAGCATCGTTTTCTGAGTGCAAGGAATGGAGGGTTTGATAGGTTGAACCTTACCCACTCTCTAGTTCTTGGGTTCTTGAGGCAATCTTGAGGTGCCAGATGAGGCTGTGAAAGTTTGATTGTGCGCGTGGGAAGACAGATAAATAAATAATAAACTCTTATTTGAAATTTCGGTTATGTGCACTCAACCTCTGAGTCGATTCGCCCCATGATGATCGGATCGAATCATTCTCTCATGATCACCACGGTCAAACACTAGAAGGTTCAATACTACCTTTTTTCGGTCCACTCAGACCGATAACACCAAGAAAACTACCGCCCGTGAAGGACAGTCTATTTCATTCACCGACTGTGAAGAACGATAGCGGTTATTAGCACGCCGGTTGATACAAATCGCCGCTTTCCCACGTTCTTCGGACCTTATTATCGGTAAGACATGTTTGCGAAAGACATAATCTTAGTAGTTCATAGTAAGGCCTCCGGGCGATCCTGGACCGCAGACAGAACGCGCAAGTAGCGATATGCTCTTTCCGAATTAGCGAACTACATAAACATGTCAGAGGGAACGAAAGTGTGACCCACGAACGATCCGGCAATCCGCGAGATGCAGTAAGCAAACAAAGGCATGTAACCCCAAATAAAATCTGATGGCACATATTAGGAGATCGGCGGTCGACCTGTGCACCCTAAAAAGGAGGCTCAAAACCTTTTCATTCCCATGAATTGCTACTTGGAAGGCCTGTACGGCTGTACCCTAGTACGGGTCCAGGAATTAACGTTCATTCACCGCCTGCGGAGAACGATGGCGGCGGCTTGCTATCTTTATTGTGCTCCCCCCTGTGCGGGGCACAGACTGTTACACGGCGGGAGTTTGTTCCTTCCCACAATTAGCCACCACTTTTCTGAGACGGTCCGCTCATCGTGAGCGATGATGTATCCCACGCTCTCGTCGAAGGTCAGTCTGAGCATTACGAGCAAACCGTCTGTAGGTACTTACGTCAGAATCCAAGTTGGTTCCCGCTTATCATTACATCAAGAAACCCACCGTTTGTGAAGGACAGTCTGACTCTATTTCATTTACCGACTGCGGAGAAGGGTCTACTAAGCGTCGATAGGTACTTACGTCAGAGAAGATTCCTGCGCTTATCCTATCCGAGTCAAGGAAACCGCCGTTTGTGAAAGACGGTCTGAGTGTATTTTATTCGCCGACTGCGAAGAACGATCGAGGCTGTGCGCTAATACAATTCGCTACTCCCCGGCGCATTCTTCGGACCTTATTATCGGCAAGACAGAAGCACCGTTTGTGAAGGACAGATAGTTGAGTCACCGACCGCGCCGGAGAACCATTGTACGTGTGTGGCGACTCGGCGCTATCTTTATTATCGTGCTTCCCCAGATACCCCCACTGGCATATATCATCCTAGACCCCATGACTACTGATCGATTGATCAGACATGCGGAGTTGTCCTGACTACTACCTTTTCCAGATGGTTCGCTTATCGTAGGCGATATATCCGACGTTCTCGTCGGAACTGTTAGCATGAGGCTTGACTAAT
>JBBPPM010000172.1:0-20709 GCA_038092015.1 Leccinum huronense
GGATGGGGATGGCGGGGGCAGAGTGGAAGAGGGCGACGGTTGTCGTCGTCGTTGCGGGAGAGGGGACGAGCATGCACACTGTTGCGTCGTCATCGTTGCGCAACGCAGGACCCGCGGGTAAACCCGTGCAGTTCCCTAGCGCCAACCTTGAAGGAGGAATGGTTTCCCCAACGCTTGCTGAAAGCTTCCAGCATCGTGTGATCCGTCTTCTGGTGTAATCGACGAGCTTGGTCATCTATGATGTGGATGAGCCCTCTAGGTCGTTCTGGAGAAGACAAAGTAGGGACTGAGGGAATGAAGCCCGAGACCTCCGTTTCATTCTCGTCAATGCGTGACTCGAAGATGTTTTGCTGAATGGAAGTTCTGCAGACGCTCATTGGCGTAGTTGATGCAGAACTGGTCACTGGCAAGGGAATTGGGACCGCTGGTCATGTTCTGCGGTCCAGGAAGGTCGAAGAGGCCGATGAATGTTTCAAAGTCGTCGCGGCAGAGACGTTGGTTGATATACTCATTGAGCCAAGCGAAGAGTAGAGAATGGAGAGTCTTGGCGAGATCGTCACGATTGTCTGAGGCACCGTCGGGTCTAGAAAAACGGTGCAAAGTTCCACATCGCGTTCGTAGTTGTCGTCACAGGTCATCACGGTCATGTCGTCGAGTCCGATATGGCACGTGTTATGCGGTTGTGGAAAATTGTTCCACGGTGGCTACCATCGCCTCCAAAGTGCAGTCGTCTTGAAGACCGTCGACGCATAATTTGCCCTTATCTCACATCGCTCACCACATATTTAAGGATTCATCTATACCCACCCTGCCCGTTCCTTGGGGGTGGGCGACATGGAGTATCGTTGGCGACGGACTCCCGTCGACGAAGAAGTCGACACCTCCACCCACAGCCAATCCATTTGCAGCTTCGTCGGGTCCCGCCCATCGTCCTCATACGGGCAGTGCTACCTATCGCCTTCAAAGCCGGTGTTCCCTCCTACCCAAAACCCTTCTGCGGCCTACTACATCACTACCCCCGATACCCCTTCACCTCGTACTCACCGTCGACATCTCCTGCGTCGTCTGCTTCTCCCCCCCTCCTCCTGGGATCGAGGATCTTACAGCCAAGATCATGTCGGCGTCATTGTCGCCCGCCGGTCTCGTAAAAGCAGAGGCCATCCCACTCGATCATTCAAAGAGCAAGATGTTCGCATTCGCTTCTCCTTGCGTGTGGTAACCCTTTTCTATTGTAGCTCTCATTGTTCATTCACAGCATTCGTCTTGAAGACGATGTTTATTGTATTTTATTGTATACACGCCCTCATCTCGAGTGACAGTCGCTCACCATATATTTTAATATTTAAGGATTTATCTATATTAATTGGGCAGATGGACTCTCTTTTCGTGTGCGTTCTCGGTGCAGAGAGTGAACTTTTTTTTCTAAATCGCGCACGGGTGTATATCGCGCAGTAGTCACGTCTAATCGTGCGGGAATTGTTTTTACGGAATTATTTCGGGTGTACATCGCGCAGTCACGTCTAAATCGCGCGGGAATTGTTTACGGAATTATTTGGGGTTTGCAGCGCCATAATCTAGTACAGCTAATTCACTTTCCCACAGGCCTAGTTGCGAAAACAAACGAGGAAATAATGAACCAATAGTAGAGGAAGACACCGCAACACTTTAATGAGCCCTTCTTCTGAACATGACCATGGCAAACGGATTGGGGATAAAACCTGCCCCAACTTGTATTACTTCAGGTCGGGGCTTGTTGTCTTCCAATTTGACGTCATATGTCACCACGATATGGGCCAACATGGATTTGAGTTCGGTGCTGGCAAAGAAACGATCAGGGCTGAGGAACACGTGTGAGAACAACGCCATCGATTCAAGAGAATGAAGATGCGATCATACCATGTATGTTTACCATGCCCGAAAGGTAGATATTCCGGACTAGTAGAAACGAGGTGATGTTTGGTTTCCTCGCCATCCTCCTCGCACATATCTGAGAATCTGAATGGATTGAACACACGTGCATCCACATAGCGTTCATCATCGAGGTGCAGAGGCCCTGAAGGCACAGCCACGGTTGTTCCCTTTGGTATAATGTTCCGTCTGAGAATGTGAAGTCTTTGATGGCCAACCGTGACAAGCTCGCTTATTGAATGTCAGACAAGTAAATACATTTGCCTGTGGCATTGTGGAAAACGATGATATGACTTACATGCATAGGCTCTCCTTCATGAAACTATCGATCTTGCGCATCTTCGCCAAGGAGGCTTTCGACCATCCTTCAGTTTCGAAGATAGCCTCCACCTCTTCAGGAAGCGGTTGAATATACTGAGGATTTTCGGATAAGAAAAAGAGTGCGTGGGCAAAGCTCTACAGTGGAAAAGAGTAGAGCGTATCACCGAGTAAATCGTAGCAAAATAACATACGCTAGCGCTGGTCTAGAGCACCGTGTCGATAAGCAGATAAACGAAGAGAACGCTGAGAATACGGAGACTTACATGAATTACCGTAAAGTTGACTGTCAGCACACGATCGGTCAAGCGCTCAGCCGTACGCTCAGCACCCTCGGGTGCTTCCTCCAACAACCATGATACCAAGTCGTTCTATGGAGTAGTAGTCAAAATGAGGGAAATAATAAAGAAGAAATAACGAACTGGTCTGTTGGGCCAGTCATTTCCATATTCTTTCTGGAGTGTCAGTCGTTCTTCAATTATTGGCGCAAGGTGCTTTGCAGCGCGCTTCTTGAAATCTGGAATATCAGTCATGAAGCGCACGACAATACTATAAACCATTGAGAGTCGTTGTCGCAGTAGGCTAGCGCTGAGACAACTCACGGTGCCAAAAACCAGGGAAACGCCTAATTTTGTCCACTGCCTGGACTACATCCAATGTGAATCGCAAGTTGACATCCAGTCAGGATTGCGGTCTATTACTCCGGGATATGCTAGCAGCCTAGAACCGACAGAGAAAACATCCTGTGCATACATAACGGAAGCCCGACGAATATCCTGTTGCTAGCCCTGCACACGACCTGTTGGATAGTGCTCAGGGCCGGTACACTCTTCCACTCTAAACAGGTTCAACAAAGGGTACCAACTGGAAGGATAGTACTGCTCACCATTGTCCCGAAGATTTAAAAGCTCATCAAAAGCGACCGAAAATTCGTCTTGTACTTCAGAATACACGTTGCCAGGGTTGCGAGTGAGTTGAGTCCGAATAACTTCCTCGTGGTATGAGGTATGGACAGACTCGGGAGGTAAGGATTTAAATCCATCAGCGATGCCAAGTTACCAATGATCTGAGCCGCGTTTTTCCTGCCCTCCGCTCTGCGCTCTCTGTCCCCGTTCGATGATTAGAATTCAGTGATTCAAACAAACAATGATACATACCAGAACCAATGATGATTGATGAGTGTAATGCATAAACGACGTCTTGAGCAACGTCTGCACCAACACCTGGATCTTCGGATTGCTGATCACCTCCCCAAACTGCTTCAAGCTCTTGTTCGTAGACGCCTTGACCTGTGCATGCACATCTGTCAGCACGTCCATCAGACGCGGTATGACAATCGGGAACGAAAGCGAGAGCTACCATGGCGAACAGTAGACCATCATGCCTAACAGTTCGATCGACCCCTTCTTGGACCGCCACTGCTTCTCGTCCAGCCCGGATAACAGCGACAGCAAGACAAGTTTGATGCCGTAACCAGCTCTGTTGCCCATAATTGCGCGCGTGGCCTCCAATGCAGCCTCGCGTACGCCTGCCATACCGTCTCCAAACGCCGTGAGTAGTAACAATAAGACCAAAGTGACGTATGGCTTAAACAGCCACCCCAGTGTCCAAGACAGCGCCTCGAATGTGAACATGCCCCCCTGATGCAGCTCGAACTGTTTTTCTCCTCGGTCATGTCGCTTCATCGCACCAATTCCAAGTACCTAGATAGCGCCCGCTAATCCGTAAGCTGCGCCGCGCCGCCCTGCATACTTGGGCCGCACTGGTCCTTACATACACCATTTCGTGACCTAACCAAAACGTCACGAAACTGTCAAGAGCAACATGATCTTGAAGAGCAAAATGAACGACCCGAATCACCCAAGAATGTAAGCATATCTTCCAGGAACCCCTCGGCCGCGTCCATCCCGTTATCCTCCCACAAGTGAGTGGCCAGTTACACATTCTGCTCATCCTCGTCGTGACATGCGACCCAGAGCTCAAGCGACCAGTCCAAATGTGTGAGATCGAATGGCTGTCAACCATCGCCGAACACGATCGTCAGAAAGACAAGAGTTCCCCTTTCATTCAACTCACCTGAAGTGCTTGCAAAAACGAATTTCGAACGTGCGTCTCCGGAAGGAGTGTCCCCTGGATTAGCACTTCCACCTCTTCTCACGTCGCGTTCGCCCGGATCGCCTTGGCATGATCGATTAGAAGGGAGGACGCGTCTTTGCTCAGTAGTGGCTGCAACCCCACAACGTGTAGCACGTGTTCGAGCGTCGTCTTGCAAGGAAAGGCGGCCTCCAAAACTATATAAATGGGTCAGAGAGCAGATAACGAGACGAAAATGAGTGAATGAGTGAGACGTACAATGTGGTCGCATCGAATGGCATCTGTTCCGAAAGCATCCGGATGCTATACATTATGTGAACGACCAGCAGTGGTGAGTGGGGTTGCGTCAAAGAGATACCGTGACAGAACAGAAACAGTCTGTGTCAGAGAAGGAGACACACCAACCCACCTCCGTGCGGGTTAAAAGAATAACAACAATGCAACAATCGAAATCTTACCATCGAAGCACGTATCGAACACAGGGAAGAAGGGGGCAGGGCCATATGCAGGGGCGGGAGACGAAGACATTGCAAAGTGGTATTGTTTGGGCCAGTGTGGCAGAGTGAGTGAGGGCTCGGCGTTGAGACAGCAGAAATGGGAGTGCGCAGATGCTCTGGTACACGTGGCGAGTTGAGTTGTTAGACAGAATCTCAATGAAATGGTTGGGATGCGAGTGAACGTACCTGGAACAGCGCAGAGTTAGTCGGGTAGATTTTCCTCCCGACACGAAGCCGTCGGAAAAGATACCGCTAACTCAAAGTCAGCAAGCATCGAACACACGAGAGCACGAAGCTCTGAGTGATGAGTGATGGAGCGGATAGAGGCGGCAATCTTGACGGGATGCTGGTGGCGACGGCGGGCAAGGGAAGAGGAAATATCATATTGGAGTAACTCAGGCTTGAGCATGATGGAAACTGTCCCCATGATGAGCCAACAAATTTCCCTGCCAGTCTCATGACCTAGGGGCGGCTCAAAAAGGTCCAGATTCACATGGAAAGGTGTGGGAATCCTGGGTGTGGCGAAGCTGCTGACGTGATCCAAAAGTAATTTCATGCATCACGTGACCCCACACACCAAATCACGTGCCGTTCACGCTCTCAGAAATTCGCCAAAGTCCTTAGTCGATCCCCGCCTCTTCCCGCCTCTTCCTCTGCCTCTCGCACCCTGCTTCTCTTCGCCTCTTGCTTCTTGCCCTACGCCCCCCAACTCCACCACCTACGTGTGATCGAAGGGAGGTCAACGGCTTCGCGCTGTCGATCTCCGTTGCAAATACAAGACTTTGTGTCTTGTTTTGCACCCAAGAGACTCAGCATCTCGAGGGATACGATCCGCAGCAAGTCTCCCCTCGCATCCACATAGCACAAGGCCCTTTAGCGTAAGTCACGCCTTTGATCTCTGTTATGATCCCACATCACAGAACTATCCGCGTGCGCACGATTTGCACCTTTCCACGGCTCCAAGGTGCGATGCCAGATTGAATCTGTATGTCCATCCTTATTCTCAAGAACGAACGATCGATCTTTAACATCATTTGAACTTCATACATTTCAGGCGCTCTTCTCTCCCCTACCTTTACCTGTCGCGGTGACCATTTTCCGTGGTTCGCCACGGTCTCCGAAACGTGAGTATCAGTGTCATTCTGTAAAGACTTGCTCATCGCGATCGATGACAGACGTACCCGTATCGACTCGTCCTGTCAACCCATCGCAATATATTCGTTAATCAGAGGCATCAACTTCGAGTTTATCCTTGTGCCCTGGCTTCGTGCCGCAGCGAGCATAGTTGCTCCTGAGACTGCGAGCGAGTCTTTGGATATTCAACCCCAACTCATCAACATGCCGCCCATGCGCACTAGGCTTTCCGGGAAAGGTCTATCGAAGTCGTCCCTCACCACCCTCGACATGCTCGGGACCCTCTTCGAGAGCGTTCGTCAAACCGCACTGCACTCTATTGGGTATGCGTGTTCTTTCACCAGATGTCTATCTTACTAAACCCGTATATCTTCCCTGTCTATTCATACCATAAGCCTCTCGCAAACGTTAGTTTTTCTCAATTTAGTCACCGCACATCATCGAACACATATGTTACGACTCCAGGACTTTGAGGGATCGGTGAATTTCTCAGGATACGATCTCGGACGCTTCCCATCACGGCACTTTGGATGGTCCCCGAAGGCCTGACTTGGCTAAACGAGGACAGGTGAAGAACTAAGGTAGAAGGATGTCGTCACCGCCCATTTTCTCCCGTTCATTCCCCTCGTTTTCATCGTCGCGTAACCTCTTGGTTTCCTGCTTCACGATGGACACGTCGCGCTTGTAGGCGCGTTACCTCACTTCTTACCTTCCAGCGATAATTTTCTTGGCGATCCGCGGACATTGCGAAATCGGGTCGCATGTTGGAATTGGCAATAGTTATTCAGTTTAACCCGCTTGGGATACGGGCAATGTTGATTTGGCGCGGGCCTCGCTATAAAAGGACAGACGTATACGCGCAGTTTGGTGCAGCGTCCCACTTACTTCTTACCATGTCTTTTGCTTGTTCGGACTGTGAACAAACGTTCAAAAACACTACCGCCCGCAACCATCACCGCTGGAGTCAGCATTCAAAAATCCCTCCGATCACCGTGTATGGCAAGGAATATGACGTCGAATGGGAGGGCGATAAGTTGCATTGCCCTGTCGACCAATGCAGGCGTTCCTATACCAGGAGGGAGGTCTTCACGAAACATGTCAAGACAGCCCATGGAAGCACAAGCAATTCGTCGATACCATCATCATCACCGATGGATTCGTCCCAGCACAGCAGCTGCAGGCAGGGGCCGTCCGAGAGTAAGCTTTTCTTTACATTATTCTTATATCTAATGATCCATTCGTCTTCTAGAAAACGAGGCAACAGAGGCTTGTAGCGAGACTCGACCGGTCATGGCGTCCAATGCCACATCAGAGGGCAAGCTGCGGGCCCCTCTTGACCTGCGAAAAGAGGGTAAGTGCTCGTCTCCTGAAAGCAGCGATTATTTCTCATCAGCAAACCAACCTTTCTAGGCCACAGAGTTCCCAGATTCCATCATCCTGTGAGAGTCTACACAGTCTGCACAGAATTGTGGCTGTGCTTGCCCTCACCGTCTGATGTTTCTTGACAGAGAGCCACATCCTGTCAAGACTACACAGCCATATCACCTCTGTACAGTATTTCACTGAGTTTTCGGGAGCCCCATTGTTCATATTAGACATTACAGAGTGTTAGACATTACAGGCTCAGTAGGAACAACTTGAACAGACGATCAATTTGACATTGATCAACACTCTGATGCAACAGTATCACAGTAAGTATGACTACTATTTGTTTCAGTCGCACCCCAAATCCTACGTATGCCATCCAACTTCGGTGTATGCGCACGGCTCGGCGGAAATGTAACGTATGGTTCAGTTGTGCCGTCAAACATATCCTCCGAGTACTGAAAAACCGTATATGGTTCTATTCCGACGTCAGTAGGAGAAAATGGGACAGTAGTACTAGGAGGACTGTGATGAACTTACGATGTGCAGAACTGCTCGTGGCCTCGGACGGTAGACTCGCACACGCGAGCGACGTATAGTACCCGCTTTTTCTGATAGCAACTCGTACACGCCCGACATGATACTCCGCATCCACGACATTTTGTTGAGCCTGCTCGATTTGCAAGCGATTGTACTGGAGGCGTAACATGTCGCGTTGAGCTAAATGGTCGACGAGATCTTTTTGGATAACGCGTATGCGATAATCGACTCGTGCGGCGGCTATCAGGAGCCTGGCTTCGGAAGAATTTTGTGGAATGGGTATTTTTTGGCTGTGGGATTGCGGAAATGGAGGCTAGACTCGAGCGAAATGATTCGGTTCGTCAAGAAAGCTTTATGAATGGTTAGACACACCTCATGAGCAACAGGAGGCTGATCGAAGGCACCTTCTAGACATGGCTCCGTAAACTCTTGCTTTGGAGCTAGATGATAGAAGTCGGAGTTGGCAGGAGGCTGGGGGGGAGTCATGAGGTATAGTGGCAAGTTCTTCGTAGCTACATATTATGTACAGCTTCTGGGAGTCTGAGTGGATAATTTGTCATACCCAGGTCCGCGAGCCGATGGGTCGTCGGAAGATCCTACAATTGGGGTGGTAGTTATGTAACCATATCACCTCACTTCTGATGGAACTTCACCGAGACCCTGGCGACAGAAAGTTTCGTTATGATAGAGATCCGAAAAAAGGACTTGCACCGATTCATGGTGGGTACTGAGAAAGGATCATTGGATTGTAGGAAATATACAGTACAGTACAACCGTATCCCCTGCTTTGTTCGGCACCACAATCATGTATTGTCGAATTGGAGATCGCTCTTAAACGTGGCGAATCCTTCGAGACCCAACCTGACTCAGAAGAAATCGAGAGACTACCGTGAGCGAATGCAACACCATTCCTAAACGTCCGTATCGCGGACGCGTCTTCCCATAGTAAACTCCTCTCGCCCCTCCGCTCGGCCCTTGAGAGATGGCATGTCTTGGAAGTTCTCAAAATTTGTCTTTGGTTGAAAAATAAAAAGGGTTACGTACCGTGACAACGCATACAGCGTCCTCCGTCGATACGCCCGATCGCAAACGAACGATCCCCGGGAGTGCGTATCCGTAGCCAGTCAAAGTAGCTGATGGGCGTCGAAAAAAGCGACGGAATGGGGAAAGGGTACGGAGGAGCGCCAGACCGACGGAGGGCCTTTTGGATCTGAACAGAGCGGGGTGCTCCCCGGGAGTTATCCGCAGCCTGTCAAAGTAGCTGATGGGCATCGAAAAAAGCGACGGAATGGGGACAGGGTGCGGATGAGCGCCAGACCGACAGGAGGGCCTTTTGGGTTCTGACGGGAAAAGGTCGAGGGCTTATCTCCCGAGGATGATGGCCTGAGGTCTGTCATGTCTCCAAGCTGGTCGTAACGAGTGGAGGGATACAGTGCTACATTGCCCAACGACGTTGATCGATCCGGGTGTCCTGACGGACAAAGGTCGAGGGCTTGTCCCGAGGATGACCTCATTGAGGTCCGTTATGTCTCCAAGCTGGTCGTAACGAGTGCAGAGACACGATGCAACATTGCCCAACGACGTTGATCGACGCGGATGCCCTAATGGGCAAAGGTCGAGGCCGTGTCTCGCGAGGATGATCGCCTCATTGAGGTCCGTCATATCCCCAAGCCGGTCGTAATGAGTGCAGAGATAGAGGGCGAGATTCGACGACGACGACGATCGATGCCGGTGCCCTGACGGGCGAAGGTCCAGGGCCTGTCTGCCGAGGAGAGGATGATGGCCTCATCGAGGTCCGTCATATCCCCAAGCTGGTTGTAACGAGTGGAGATAGGATGCGATGTTGTTCAACGACGTTGATCGACGTTGATCGATGTGGGTGCCCTGACGTGCGAAGGTCCAGGGCTTGCCTCCCGAGGATGATGGCCTCATTGAGGTCCGTTATATCTCCAAGCCGCTTGTAACGATCGTTGAGATAGGTTGAGACATTGCTCGACGGATCCGGGTGCCCTGACGGGCGAAGGTCCAGGGCCTGTCTACCGAGGATGATGGCCTCATTGAGGTCCGTCATGTCTCCAAGCTGGTCGTAACGAGTGCAGAGATAGAGTGCTACATTGCCCAACGACGCTGATCGTTCTGGATTCCCTAACCGGCAAAGGTCGAGGGCATGTCTCCCGAAGATGATGGCTTCATTTAGGCAACGAGTGCTGAGATTGCTTGCGAGATTGTTCAACAATGTTGAACGATTTAGGTGCCCTGCTGGGAAAAGCTCCAGTGCCTCTTTGCCATAGAGAACTGCTTCCTCGATGTCCTCCACCGCTCCCAGATGGTTGTAATGATCCTGGAGATGAGTGACAAGCTGATTTAGTGAGCTCCATCGTTCGTCGTGACCGGGTCACGGTGGGCAACGGTCCAGTGCTAGGCGACCTTGCTCAAACTTGGCGAAGGCTGACTTCGCTTGTGCAAGTATCTGCTCAACTGAAACAGTCTCCTCTTCAATGGAGTCCCTCCGGCCGCTATTTTCATGCTCGGTGTAAGGCGGGTCGGACTCCTCAGTGCGTGCATCGATCTGTGGTCTTGAATTGCACAGCTCCAGCAGGGAAACCTATCGATCGATTCATTGAGTGCTGCCGCTGAAGGGCGGATATTATGGTATCACCTTTTACAGGGTTCGCCGCGATGTAATCTTTGTCTTTGAAGCGACATTTCCAGTCTAATGCTTCCTGTCATCCGATTCGATCTGCCACCGTCGCAAAATGACCCGCTAAGTGTACTCACTCCTTTCGCAACGCCTCCCGTAAGAACTACGACGCCAGTCTTCCGAGTCACATCTCTTTGGCTTTCTCATAATCCAACCTCTACATCTTTGTAGTAAATTCGTGGCACGATCTCGATGACCAATTGATCAGCATAATGACGCAAAGCGGGGGCAGGGGGCTCACATTCCCTCCGAGGGAAATGATCTCCTGCACGCGTGGTTCGAGAGGCTTGATCCTTCTTCACGTCTGCAGGGAGCAGCGGGACGTCGACCTTGGGCTAAGAGTTGCGAACACATCGGTGATAGTGCCACTTTGCTTGGCTGCTCGCGCGACGCGGATAGGGATTTGGATTTGTTAGAGAGCGGAAGGATAGCTTCGAGCCTAAAATTTGTTCGTGGGAAAGATCTGATCAACCGCGCAGATTAGTAAGTAGCGGTCTTTGGCCCGATTGGGATCCAGCTTATTCAGCATTTGCCTTGTAATCTGTCACTTATCGCAAGGCGACGACATCATTCAGTAATGACAACGCATGACGCACCGGCGACGGTATGGGTACCGTTCAACGTTCAACCGCAACCCGCACGCCTCTTGCCCGCACGGGTAACCTTTACCCGTGGAAAACGTTAGAGAGAGGATGACGACGAAGACTTAGTGACACCACGGCAGAGAGGAGACGGGCGACACGACGACGAAGGGAACGACAACGAGAGGACAACGAAAGGACAACGAAAACAACGAGACGAAAACGAAGACGACAAGACAATGTGACACGACAACGACACGAAGATGACCGTCCCCGCCCTCACCCCTTGCCCTCACCATCCCACCATGACGACAACAACCGTCGCCGTCGCCCTGTCTGCCGCCCTCGCCATCCCCGTCCCACAACAACAACACGACGACGACGACGACGTTGATGACGGGCCCTCCTATCGCCCTCGCCCTCGCCTTCCCCATCCCACGACGACGATATGATCGCCGTCGCGCTGTCTGTCCCCGTCCCTCCCCCTCCAGCGTGCAGAAGCGATCACGCAACGCGCACGATTGTGTGCGCTGCGTAGTCGCTGCTGCATGCTGGTGTCTCTGTCATTCTCGTGATTTCCCTCGCCCTCGCCCTCGCCCTCGCCCTCGCCCTCCTCCTCTGCCGTCCCCTCCCCTCCCCATCGTCATCCCAAGACGCCGACACAACGGACATGTGCCATCACCCTTACCATCCCCGTCCCACGGCGACCGGCCCTCGCCCTGTCTGTCCTTGCCCTCCCCATTCCTATGCCCCTCCCCATCGATAACCATTGCCGTCGCCGTCGCCATCGCCATCGCCATCCCCTTCCCCTTCCCCTTCCCCTTCCCCCAGCGTACAGAAGCCTCGACGCTGACTTGACGCTCACAATAACGACGCGACGAGGAGAATATGCCATGGCCCATCATAAAATTCATATGATTTCGGTCTCGCGTGTATTACTTATTTACTTATACTTCTGTTCCTTGTGTACAACTTGAAACCAAAATCAAAACATACGATTTGGACTGAAGATCTGACTCTTTAAATAAATGACCATGTGACCCTGTGGGTCGAGTCCGAGTCGGCGGCTTCTTTGATTCTTCGACCGAGGGTTTGCCGCCTGCTGCAAGTGGTCGAAGGATGAATGTGTCAATGTCAACACCGTCATGATTTGTTCGCAACTTACTGCCGTCTGATCCACTGGCAGATCCCCGGCGTACTCTTGGTCACGTTGAATATAAACTTGAATGACGTCTCGGGCCGTGCATCTAGTTATTGTAAGTCCCGCCGGAAAATGATTCTTCTCACCAAATCACAATAGCCAATTGATCTGTCTCTTGAAAGTCGATATCGATGTCTTCAATCTCCTAGCGGTGCTACGATTTGTCGTGTCATAACGTACTAACGAATCGGTGTGTTCATAATGTAGAGATACGGCGGCGGTAATGTCCAAATTTGGGAGCCAACGTTTTCGTTATCCATTCATGATGCATGTCACTCAAATTGTAATACCCTCCCATACGATCTTCTCTTCAACATCGCACAATATCTCGCCATCGACGATACCCACAATATCCAAGTGGTGAGTATTACGCCCGATTCGCTCGTATATTTATCGTTCATTCGTATCTTCAAGTTAGACGAAACCGATGCACGACGTCATGACAGCTGTCGTGGACATCCCCATCCTCCTGGGCTATGATCCCGCACTCGACGACGAAGATGAAGATGGTCCACGCCCTGATCCTTCCCCCGTTACGGCTGACTCACTGCTGCAATATGCAGGTGACCCTCATATATCGCGACACGAGACGATGTGGTCACAGGAAGCAGTGGCGGAGAGGCCCAGGTCGAAGGGTAGAGCAAGAGCTGTCAGTGATGGGGACGCGTCATCTCTATCGGCGTCGAGGGCAAAGGACAAGGGTAAGATGCGGGGAGGTGGATGCAAGACGGGGTTACGAAGGATCAGTCCTTTATGGTGCGTCTGTTGTCATTGGGCCAATGGCTTTGGCTCACGTTGTTCGTCTACAACTGGTCATGGCCCTGCTTGCTTTACTGGGTAGTACGAAGCACACGACGGCGAATCACGAGGTACGTCGTGCGTGATAGTCCGAGTCCGAGTCCGAGTCTTTTCTCTTTCCTACTCTCTCTATTTACGCTGCTGATGTTTTTTGTGGGTTGATATATGGTACTACCAGTGTTTAATGAATTCACGCGCAGTTTGCGCACGCTGTTCCCCCACTGGCACGTCCGAGACGAGACCGCGTCCGTTGCCTGGTTGAACCTACCTTCCCGCCAAAGAGGCAATCACGTGCCATCACGTGTGCCTTACCTACTTCGTACTATTCTGCGCATTGCAATTAACTTACACCATGCCCAAAGCGAAAAAGAGACTGAGGCGAGTAGAAAAGCTCTCGTTTTGCCCTGGTTGTGGCAAGCGTTTTGCGAATGAGGCGAACGTTCTTCGACACTTAAACCAGCCTTCGGTCGCATGCGGGTCCTTAATCCGAGCTGAGCACACGCTGCCAGCCCATCAAGAAGCTGGTGCTACGCCTCAAGCAACCCGATCTCCTTCTCTTCAATCCCTCCGTCAGTCACCCCCGTATACTGATGCTCGCTTCAATGACTTGCCCGATTTAAATGGGGACTGGGAGGATTTCCCTTCTGACTTGGATGACTCATTCGAAGCGCACCCACCACCTCACTCCAATTCAAACCCGGACTTCCCTACGAATGTTGAATATCATCCATGTGTACCTCAAGTATTTCCCGGCGGCAAGACGTTCATGAGCGAATTCTTTTCCGATCAATACGGGTCACTGCGTCAAGAAAATTTGTACTACCCATTTGCTTCGCGGGAGGAGTGGCAGCTAGGATCCTGGTTGTTACGCTCGGGTCTCAGTATGGCGATGATCGATAGTTTTTTGTCGTTGGACTTGGTGAGTATCTGCCCTGTTCAATCTTCTCTCACAACTGATTTGGATTGTATTTAATCAGATAAAGACGCTCTCAATTTCCTTCCGGTCCGCAAGACAATTACGTCTGCGCACAGAGATGTTGCCATCGGGGCCCCGCTGGAAATCTCTACCACTCCGTCCGTCCGTTCCAACGAAACGCCAGGTGACTCTCTATTATCGAGATCCTATCGAGTGCCTGCAGGCTCTACTTAGCCACCCACTTTTCGAACATCGAATTTCTTTTGTTCCTCGTAAGGTATGGTCCACTGCTGGGCGGGCAGTACGTGTTTACGAGGACTGGCTCTCCGGTAATCACGCTTGGGAACTACAGGTAAGGATGGCAGGGCCATTGCTATACTCTGTCGTGCCTTATTTCCTTCTCTTCAGAACCTTTTGCCCGCAGGCGCCACGTTATTGGGTGTTACATTGTCCTCTGACAAAACGAACATCTCCATCATCTCTGGAAATCGCATGGCACACCCATTATTAATCAGCCTCGCCAATCTAGACGCCAGTATTCGGAGTAAAGGCTCCCTCCATGCTCACCTCCTCCTCGCGCTCTTACCAGTCTCTTCATTTGTTCATAAGAAGCCAAGAGTTCGTGGGCTTTTGTCCGATCGTCTATTCCACTTTTGTTTGGACATCGTCTTGCGACCCTTGAAGATTGCTGCTACCATCGGTGTCATGATGAGTGACCCCGTTGGTAATCTGCGACTTTGTTACACTCCCCTCGTCGCCTTCATCGCCGACACTCCGGAACAAGGTTTAGTCGCGGGCACAAGCATGAAAGCGTCCCCGATTTCCATTGCAATACACAACCAGTTCGGTGATGGGATCCTTCATCCACCCCGTACTGCCGATCGGACCAGAAACGAAATCCACGCGATATGTTCGAATTGCCATCCCGACGACTACGTCAATTTCCTCAAATCCGCGAAGTCGTACGGCCTTAATGGTGTCGATGTTCCTTTTTGGATGGACTGGCCTTTATCAAGTCCTGCTAGGTTTCTGAAGCCGGAGCCGCTTCACCATTTTCATAGATGCTTTTTCGATCACGATCTGCAGTGGTGCATCGTCGTTTTAGGTGATGTTGAGATTGACTTTCGCTTTAGCCTTATCCAGATGCCAGTTGGATACCGTTCGTTCAAGGAGGGGGTTTCTAAGTTGAAACAGGTGACAGGTCGCGATCACCGTTCCATGCAGCGGTACATCGTTGCCGTTATCGCTGGCGCAGTTCCCCCGCGGTTTCTCACCGCCATCCGGGCGCTTATGGACTTCCGATACATTGCTCAAATGTCCTCCTTCGATGAGCATGCGTTAGATCAATTGGATGCTGCCTTACAAACTTTTCACAGTCACAAGGATTCTATCATCACTGCTGGCGCACGTTCGGAACACTTCAATATTCCTAAGCTAGAGCTTCTCCAACATGTCGTACCTTCCATTCGGGATTCAGGCGCCGCGATGCAATGGAGCGCAGACGTAACGGAACATGCCCATGTTACCGAGGTCAAGAACCCCGCACGTGCTGGGAACAACCAGAACTACTACTCTCAAATCGCTCGCCACCTTGACCGTGCAGACAAATGCTTCCGTTTCGACATCGCAACACGGATTGCAACAACACTCGGGTGGGAACAGCATGGCGGCGGCGGCGACAATGACGAGGACGACGAGGACGAGGACGGGGATGGGGAGGAGCACGAACCAGACGAAGAGGTTCTCGGTCTGTCCCTCTACAACTCTCCGAAGCGCAAAATCATCGACTACTTCAAAATTGCTAACGCGCTAGCTAATGACACATCTCCTGGAGTCCCACTCCCTTTGCGAACATTTGCGTCGCTTACCGCAGCCATCCACATAGCTCTTAAACCCTCTTTCAGCATGAATATCACTGAAGCTTCCGAATACTTCGAGCTTCCCGACCTGCATGACGCCATCAACGGATGTCTGGACCGCTGTTCAAACAGGGAACCCCATGACATAGCAGGACTAAGACCGAATGTGATTCGTTCCATCCTTCCGACACAGAAACTCCAAATCTGGTCGAAAATACGAGTACAACTACGGACTTGGCACGACGCTGAATCAGTGGAACCCCCACAAACACTTATCGCCTCTCCCCCATCCCACCGCTATCCTTCTGGACGTTACGATTGCGCAATCATCAGCCCGACGGACACTAGTAACTGGCCTGCCGGAGGCCTGAACGGTGCGCCCATACATTCGATTTTCCTATCTTGCTGACTCCCTCATGGATTCAAATTATAGGGCATCTAGTCGTACAACTGCGTCTCGTTTTTCGTGTGCTCGGCATCAACACGTTTTTCGCTTACGTGCAACGTTTCAACATCTCCCCTACAATCAACGCCGCGTCGGGTCTACACTCTCTAAGGCGTGCAACGAGAAGGGACGGTTCGCGCGTCGGAGACGTGGTTCCCTTGGCTCATCTGTGTTCACCTGCACAGATTATCCCACGGTTCGGTAAGACGGCCAATCCGCGCCTCAACGTTCACAATAGCAATGAACTTTGCAACGAGTTCTGGCTCAATAAGTATTGGAACAAACAGATTTACTACTCCCTCACACAATAGCGCTCTCGCGAATTGTTAGCTTGGATGTTTGTAAGTACTTACGATAACATGTATGAACCTTTTTATGCCGCGGAGTACTTAATTGTTTCACCTTTGTCTCACCACCACCTTCAAGTTGTGAGCGCTCCACCGAGTCCACCGTTCACCCCCTCCGCAGCCCCTTAGTTCGATGACAACCACACCTCCCCGGAGGAATGCGGTCACCTCAATGCCATTTACGCCATATATCCTGAAAACAGCCTCGACACCCACTTCTGCGAAACTTTTGCAAGCAGCAGCACTAGACCAGGACCTCCAGAACGAGTTAACCGGTGCAGCTATTGAAGAACCGCAGTGGACTCCAGATAGCGATGACTTGCACTATATTTTGCATTTCTACGAATGCTTTCAATCACAAACAAGGATTGCATCAGCAAATCACCCCCCATCCATATAGATATGTACAGGTCTGTACAGCCTTATACATATCTACAGACTCACAGCAAGGTCACCCTCTATACAAGTTTGTACAGATCTGTACAGAGTCTGTACAGATCTGGATTACTGTACAGAAGCATACAGATCTCCGGCTGAGTCTACATCTGTACAGGTCTGTATAATGTGAAGCTATCTTACACCATACACACATTTGCATAGTCACATCAATGAAACATAATGGTTATTCAAATGCAAACTATACTACTGGAAAAACTACATAGGAGCAAGTGCATACTCATCATCATTACTACCCACCCTCTCGCCTAGTACAGCCTTCCCATTCCCAGATCTAGACAATCTCAGATCAGCATACTAACCCATAATCCCGAGGGAGAAAAAGCTTACTTGGCTTTCTCTGCCCATCTCTCCAGCTGATTCAAGAGAATAGGGCCACCTTTCTTGTCCTCGAGGACTTGGCAAATCATCCCATGGAATTTCTCATACTCTCGACCGTCCAAACTTCCACACAGTGCTCCAAGATCATGTATATCCCCATTTATTGCAAGACAACGTAGAACTGCCTTGATCTGCAATACAGTTCAGTATTGCAATAATAGAGAATGAAGATTGGAACGTACACCAGTGGCAATCAGAGCAACAGCGGCATATGGAATTGTTGCCTTGAACTCACTCGTGTCCCCTAGCATCTTCTGGCTCCTGCCATAAAAGACTTCAATACTGAGGTAAAACAATGCTTTGTGTGCGAAGTTCCGTTCAACACCCTATAGCGCATCAATGTTTGACACGCATTGAAAACGGAAAAGGTTACCTTTGATTTTGATGTGGCACGAAGGAACTTCGAGCCTTCTATTAATTCACTAGCTCGATCTCGAACCCATGTCTTTTCAACAACACCGCGCGGCGCGACCGTAAACTCGTAAAGTGGCGGGACCATCACGACACAATGCTTTTTAACTTCCGAGCGAAATGTCGACGCATCATTAAAAATCTGACTTCCGCAGTTAGCGGGGGGTAAGCCTGTAGAATGCAACATACCAGAGTGCTCAGTTCATTCCGGTAAAGAGGAAAGTACCCTTTGTCAAGTTGTCGACCTTTTCGTTTGAACTCGTGGAACATCTGTTGAAGAATGTTATTGATCTCGCCGTTCTTGACTTTGGTGGGATTTGGGAAGGCATCAGCGACTGATAAATACACTCGCCACTCAACCTTGGCTTCGTCAATGAGTACCTTCCACATCGACGGCCAGAAATTGCGTTTCTCGGCCCGTCTGTCCCTGATGTTACGCTGTTTATCATCATCCGAACTAGAATCGTGTGTGGCTCGGAGTTTGCTTGACGCATGGCCGCGATGCTCACGCGATGCTCTCAGAGCTTCTTGGGAAGGTGGACGGGGTACTCGATTACGCTCCTGATGATGGCGCAGGACATCGACCTCGTGTGCTTCCCGCTCCGGTGAATGTTCACGAGCACGAGAGCGCTGCTCACTATGCCGACCGCGACGATCACGAGAGCGCAGCTCGGTTCCATCCTCCGGTACCCGCTGACGGCTCGAGCGAGATTCGACTGGGCGAGACACGGTATGTCCCTGCTGCGCCAGGTGCCGGCCTTGAGAGGATTTGTCACGCCTGGTGTCCGTGTCTAAATGGTTTGAATGATCCAAAGCATCATTGACATCAATGCTTCCTGTGAGTCTGTGGACGCGAGAGCGCTGCTCACTGTGTTGGTTCTGATGGTCACGTTTGCCATATCCTCTCGTCCCATCTCCCGGAGCTTGACAATTTGAACGTGATCCAACCGGGTGAGACACGGGGTGCCTTCGCTTCTGAAGGTGTTGATGCCGAGGTGGTTCATCAGACTCGGTATCCATGTCATCCGAATCAGCTCCGGGATCTAAAAAAGCATCATTAGCAACAACAACAGTTGCAAAGATGTTATTACCTCGATCGAAATCAGATCTCTTGGACGGTCGGACGCTTGCGGCACCGTCATCGTCATCGTCATACTCTATCTCCTCTTCCAGTTCATCACCGTCAGATCGTTCCGCTGACTTCTTACGCTGACACCCGTCACCCTCATCCATATCATGACGGACATCCTGAGACCGATCTTCAACGAAGGCGTTTTCGTCGTTGTCGTCTTTGTCACTGTCGTCCTGGAGGTCATTTGCATCCTGTGCCTGCATTTCGACATCTACAGATGCCTCGCTCTCCAAGTTTGCTGGTAAATAGTTAGTACGCGTTTCAAACAACAATGAAAAACAAACCAAAGACATCGTCCGAGCCGAATAGAACCGGTTCAGGTGTGTGGTGATTGTTGGGGGGGAGCTGGTCCATATAACGATAGCCTCTCTGCGGAGTACTGTTATGTGGGTTTGGGATACGGTCAGTCAGGTGGGGTGTAAATAGCTAACGGTGCTACTACTTACTTTGGCGGATTGGATGAGCGATGTTCCTCCAGAGCATGGGACGCTTGAGTACGCTTGAATCCAAAACGTGAAGAACCTTGACTAAGCTGAAAGGTGGGACGCTCGTTAAATGGTGCCCTGGATTGTCGTTGCTTGGGGTCGACCTCCGTCCGGGTGCGCTTCGAGGATAGCACAGGTGCCATCTTGTTGACGGGTTCGCTTGGAGGGACGTCATGTCGAAGTCGCTTCTGAATAACTTGGGTGACAGCATCGCCTGCCCTCTGCAGTTGCTCCGCCGCGCCACCTTGACCAGCACGTGTCCGCGCACTTCGTCGTTGAGGCTCCCCGACGTCATCAATGTCTGTCGCTTTGCGCTTCGTGACCATGTAGGTTATCCCCAGAGCCTGGTAAAATTAAAAGTTGTGCATTACTTAAGTAATAGGCGCCAGATAAAGCCAAACACTTGAAAATAGTTACCATACTAGCGAAAGCGGCGGGAATCACAAACCAGACAACGAGGAGTTCGTCGAGGTCCTGAGTGTATGGCACCCGTGATTATTAGGCCCTGGATTTCTCATCAAATTTAAAGCAAAGCATACCGTCCTAGTCAGTCCTCGACCTTTTTCCTTCAAGTCCGTCATCTTATGATCCACTAATCCGCTCCGAACCTGCTTTCGCAGCCGCTCACCCTCCATCTTTCGCTCCAACACCTGCTGCGCCCTAGCAGGCATGTCTTTGCTTCGCATCCACCCCCGCGTCGTCGTCATCGTCATCGTCGTACCCTCGCCCACATTCTCAGCACATCTCGCGTGCAGCGCAAACACGTCCACGACGTTTCGGTGGCAAGGAAACGCACGGTCGGAGGCGAAGGCTGCGCAACGGTCAGTGTCTTCGGAGTCGGAAAGCATGGATGGTTCGAGAGGTGGTGTGGGCGGGCGCGAACCGGTTCTGGGAGCGGTGGGAAGGATTGGATCTCTGTCAAGAGGTCTTGACCTCTGAGATATAGATTCTCCGTCCGTAGGAACCTCACCGTGCCACGGAGGGGCTCAATCTGCGAGTAGAAGATATTAATATTTTGCTCCATTTTGAAAGGGTTCGGAAGGGTGTGCAACGGGCAACAATTTACTACACTGCCCCGCAGGACAGACTGGCACCCGTCAGTTCGACGAGCTAGTAAAACTGAGAACCGACGACTTGCCA
>JBBPPM010000173.1:0-20671 GCA_038092015.1 Leccinum huronense
AGTTCGCGTACTTCAAGGGCCCCAGCCAAACCTCAACAGTTCCTCTACCACTGCGTTCGCGACCGTCACTGCGACCGCCACCGCCACCGCCTCTGCCTCGGGGTCTTCGGCACTGATGGCAATTGCACACACCGGATCAGGCTCGGGGTAGTGGGACTTGAGGTCGGAAAAGACATGCGCGCTTCAATGAAGGCGACAATCAGATGATGCAAATGTGCAGTAAATGGAGCATGAGCAAGATGAGTGAAGGGTGGGGCTCAGTTAAACTCTGCAGGCCCAACGGAACCGGATCCGACCTTGTTCGGGTTGGTGGTCAAGGTTTTGGTGTACGTAGTGTATTGATCGTCTCAGAGACCCTCTACGTGGGATGCTATAAGTCGGTTAGTATGGCAAACACAAGTTACAGGAAAACCGACAAAGAAATATCAAGGGACAACGACTTGTCCTCCTCGAACTCGATGAGCAGGATGGCTCAGCTGCTTGTAAAGCATTGACACCAATTCACACTGAGTGTACCTGGTTGTGACCTTCATGTCAAACTCTGACAACATGCCTGCCTGCGGAGAAAACAAACTTACAACAGCCCGCTATTGAAACATGATATCGAAGCTGAGGTTCGGAGTACTTTTGCGGTCGACGCATGTCTGGTGTCAGGACGTAATCGCCCTCGGTCAGCGTGGCCGGCGGCGATGACTAACATCCCCGACACGTGCGCCAGCGATGGGAGGGTCGTGGTCGACCGGAACTCCGAGTCGCTCATGTCGACAATGACCTGGAAATAAAATTCCTTTAGCTTGGAGGGATCAGTAGAGATAGGAACCGACCGACCTGGGGGCTTGTATACTCAGCTTCGTGAAGGCCCTGAACGTCCACCGGTCCTTTGTTTAAAAGACGAAGAAATGCGAGCACAGGAAACCCTGAAAACAGTAGTGAGTGTGTACTACAACCCATGCCAGGAGTGTTGTGCAGATAATACCTTCAATTTCCTCATATATTGCCATTCTATGGACCCCTGTTAAACCAGTTTCGTGCACAAAGCCTGCGAAAACGAGGGCCAGGGCTTTGTTGATGGACTCTGCCATCCGTCTGAGGAAACTCGCGAACCTTGCGATCGAGTTCCATGATCGTCGCATAACTTGGTATCTCGGCAATCAAGGTCCGCGCAGCGACTTCGGCCACACACTCTGTCGCAAAACGGTAATTCCAGGACTCGACTGCAAAACCAGCAGGTTTGAGTGAGCCTATGGCACAAACACAAAAGTTCCACGACGACGCACACTGAGCGGGTTCGACATCCATTCGTTCGCTTACATTCTCACTCCCTGGATATCGGCAATCGATGTAGGCGAGCGAGAAACACGGCGGTCTGCCCGTATTGAGGCTCTTTCGGAAAGAGAAGAGTAAGGTGTCGTCAGCCAGACAGGTATCAATGCACGCAGCCTTGTACCTACTTCCCAAGCATCCGCAACGAAGAGGTCCCAAAACAGAATACGACGCCGCTGCACGATCTTGTCAGGCAAACCCCATCTTGCGCTGTCCCGATCTAACAACATAGATCAGGCAGAGTTCCAATTAAGGATCGCGAAAAATGATATGCTCACGTAGTCCGACCTTGGCGATGGAAAAGACGAATAAGCCATCAGTCAGCGAGGTCTCGGGAGATAAAAACGCACAGTCTGGGACAGATGCGCAGCAAGCACAATCAATGACCATGTGGTCTCCATGCTCGTTTCCTTCCCCGATAGCTCGTTCCCACTCATGGCGTTGTACATACTGAGCATGTGCAGCGCCTGAATCGTCACGAGGGACGGCTTCTCGAGTACGGGTTGCAAACAAATCGCTGCGCGCGCTATCTGGTGATAGTGCTCTGCCTCCGCGTTCGACGTCTCCTGCACCACGTCGACGAGCGCGCCGACGGCGAAAACGAGAAAGAGCAGCGCGAGCTCGTGTACGCTCTTGTCTTCCGTCGCCTTGAGCGGGGCGTTCGAGTAGTACAGCGGAAGCAGCTCGTCGTCGATCTGGTCCTTGGACACGCAGTGAAATAGCCACCCGGCCTGGTCTATGTGTATGTCTGCGATAGGTAGCTGGCGCGCTTCCAATTCGGCAAGTACCCCTCTATCAATTCGCGGACGGTGCCCGTCGGGCCCATCGGGGTGAATGGGAACACTTGCGAAAACAACCGAAGACCTTGGGGCAGCTGGGAAGGTCCCTTGGCGAATTGGGCGGCGAAGAGCCCGGTCCATCTTGCTGGGTCACGTTGTTAGATTTATAGTAAAATGAACGCGGATCTCCGGTTCGAAAAAGAGATAGGACTTGCCATCAAGAGACACTATAGCATAAAACCCGTGCGAGAGGGCGAGGAAGATTAACGGGTTAAAATGACGTGCACGGGGATCATATCAGCCAACATGTACGCACCTCCGATCCACCGGTCGGCCCAAAGAAGCGCGATATGCCGTGGTCGGTGATTGAGAGCGTTCCGAAAGCGTCCAGCAGCTCTCCTCTGCCATCCGTCTGGAACAATTCAGGTACGTCATTTTCAATGGGGTTTCGCGTCGAGTAGGGCACGAAGATCTCTTTACGACCGTGTAATCTGTACCGTCTAGATGACGGATCGGTACCTTTTCGTCCGCTAGAATCCCGTGGGTGCCTTGCTCGTACGGTGTCGCGAGCCAGCTCAGACCCTTTAGTAGCTGGTATTTCTTCAACTAAACCACGAGCATCCTCGGTTGCTTGACGGGTCGATGGCCCGGTGAGAGAAGTTGGGTTTTGGAGGTTGGGCTTGTCCGAATCGACTACCGAGGGATTGAGCAAACGACACGTATAGAAACAAACGGCTGCTTACCGTCTACAAGGGGTGCTGTGGGTGGTCCTGTTTCATCCTCATCTCGAGTGTGTGCCTGAGCTTTCGCCAATTGGAGTGTCTCGTTTCTTTTGCGGTCAAGAGCAGCCTAGGTATTGAACTGCTGCACAGGTGCTTGGCAAGCGCAATCACTTCTTGGGCATTATGGTGGGCATGGCAATGTAGATTAGTATGGTCCTCTGGAGAAGATGAATTAACCGAACGGAACATTGTACGAAGCAGAAAGGCTGACCGTCATCAAGGTCAGAGTCAATTTCCTTCAACATTCGCGGATCGACGTCTACGAGATCTGTACCAGCAGGAGGAACCGACAGTTCCGGGATATCCCCTGCAACTTCAGCAGCGAAGGTCGCGAAAGGATGAGCACTAGTTGAATCATCCATCTTGTAGGCTGACCGAGTCAGCCAATGGGACAACAACCCATATCATACCCACTGACCTATGAACGAACTCGTCGAGCTCTACAAGACTGACGGGACTGAGCACATGCAACGCCGCCTTCGACTTTTCCTTCGGATAAACGATGGTCGCGTATCTAACGATGGATCGTCTGATGGAAAACAAGAAAAATTACACGGTGAATATGACGATCAGAAAGGACCGCACCAAGCATCCCTCTGCTGGCTAGTAAGACATTGGGCTCGAGTTGATTGAGTGTGAAACGCGAAGTCGAGTATCCATATCGGCACTATCAAATCGTCGGGGTAGAGGGGCGAGGTAGAGGCGAGCAGGGACAGCGGAGAATTGTCTGATGTGTGAGAGGTTTCTCGCAAGCCGGCTTTTTTCTCGACGAGGACCATGTGGAAGGTCTTACTGCGTTCCAGTGCCTACATAGAGGGTGGCGTTGAGACTGAAAGTCGTCGCGGAGGCGCGAGACGAGGAGCGTAAACGATCCCGCGAGTTTGATGGGAGGAGGGTTCATCGCGATCGTCGTGGGAACTGCATACATACTACGAGTCCGAGTCCGCGCCGTCGGCAATGACAACAAAATTCCATACTACTACACACCGTCCGACCAGTGCACTAGGTACCGATATGTACACATAGAATCCGCAGCTCGAGCGGTACACTACCAGCCTTCAAATCGTCCTCTAGAGCGCGCTCGATTGTGATCCGGGACCGGGGACCAGGCGACCAAACTCGGAGTCCATCCATCATATTCTCGTAAAACTTGGAAATGATCTTGACATCTACCTGTCCATCATGTAAAAAATGAACGATGGATCGAGGGTCATTAGATCCGGGGACGAGTGTACAACCGTGAGCGAGCGACAATGTTATGACGTGGAATGTTGTAAAGAAAGGAAAGTAAGCAGACCAAGATGATCGGATTCAAAATTAAGGCGAGTGCGTAAAGTACCAAGGAAAGCTCTGACTTCTGGGATGATGCATCGATACATGATAACTGTCCATTCCGTTATGAGTGGGTCGGTTCAACCCTCAAAGAAACGTCCGGGCGGCGTACGCACCTGCGAATTTGGGTTGCATGAAAACAGATCCTTCATAAGAGGAACCCGAACACGGCCGCGACGGTCGCAACCATTGCAACCAATTCACCAACATGCCTGGTCCACAACAGATCCCTCTGCATGAATGCTCTGTTCGTCTTCGCGATTGATCCTTTCGAGTCCGTATGGTCACCGCCTGTCAAATTCGCACCGTTGGGCTATTGAGCGCACGCATACGTTCACGTAATCACATCAGAACAAGGGAAGAAGGGGACGGTCAGTTTGGAGCAAGGCCACGGTCGGAAAGATAAACAATAAACGTACCCCGATCGGTCGTGACTGATCCACGAACGCACACTCGTCAGACGTACAGATGCAGTTGCCTCCTATCGGGTCCCAGAAAGGTGTGGAACAATTGTTGGGCACTGTTTCGCTGCATAAGATACCAACGATGGGAAAGGTGGAAGCAGAAGGGCTCACATCTGAATCGGGGTTTCTGACCATTGGCAACTTGTTGAGGCGGGTTCGGGTTGGCCGGCGAGGGTTCCACTTGTGGGCAGCCGTACTGATCAAAATTATGGTCAATGAGGCTCACAGTACCTAACGTCCGACAAGGAGACGCACGCAAGTATAGAACGGGAAATCTGAAAAGGGACACTCATCCGGCAGACCTTGCTCGTTGACCGGTATGCCATTGCAAATGCGTATTGGATCAACGTCAGGGGTCGGGCATTTGAGAGGGTCAAACGAATCCAGTTCGGAGACTGGAACGGGGTTCTGGACCCAAGCAAGTAGCTGTTCATTGGACACGATCCATACGTCCTGTTGTTCTTGAAGCCAATCCAGGTACTGGTTGATCATGTTGATGGTGGAGGTAGGAGCATTTACGCCGGGATAGGTCGTCTATGAGAAGCATGAGAACTCAAAGTATAGCACCACACGATGACCATCCGACTTACGCAGAGATGGATAGGGTGTGTGTACAGCCCGATAGGCTGACGGTTCCCGTTGTAATGGGCAGTGAACGTATCCTTCATGTACTCCAGCGTAGCAGAATCGTCCACGGTCGACCCGCCGTTAGCGGGGTCCAGCCAGGGATCCATGAGATGCGGTCCGTCCACGCCGAGCTCATCAAAGAAGGCATACATGGGTATCTCCCAGATACCAGGGATTTGTGGCTGCCCTTGACAGATTCCTTGGGTCGTGGAACAGTCGTTAGCAAGGCCGTAGTCCAATGTGTATGGCCAGTAAGCATCCGTATTCGGGTCGGTGACAGGAACGGAGGAAGTAGTCGACGAATCATACAAAAAATCGGCTGCGGCGAGCAGGTGGAAAGTCTCGTTGGTGTAGTTGAGGAAGGGTGCACGAAAACCCTTGATGGCGTCAAAGGGGATTCCTGCGAGAGCGTTAAGGGCAATCAGGTTGCCATTGATCTCTGACGCGGGTGGGGAACCGACATGGGTCATCCTAAATGCAAACTCAGTGCATTTTCGAGTCAACTAAATATTTTACACACGTATGGTCTGCAATCTCATTTCCTGCAACATACCAATCTGTGACGAGGGTATAGTTGGTGTAGTTGAGCGACGTGAAATAGGTCATTTTCAGCGGGCACCCGTTGGGGTTCCGGCGATGCGCAAGGAACTGATTGACAGCATCGAGGGTGTAGGACTGGACCGCGTCATCTGCACTAAATACAACAAATTGTGGAACCTCGGTCTAATAACGCGTCATAGAGTGAATACCAGCGTAAAGGAAGACCAACGCACAGGACTGAGACCACCTGGAGGATTTGTGCTCGCGCAATTGCACTTGGGAAGCTGGCAGCTGTCGGGATCACAGGAGTAACCGGCGTTAACAGAAGGGCTGGTTGCCGGAGCATGTATTGCCCCGTCCTGAGCAGAAACGAGCGTTTGTAGCCCAAGCAGGACCGAAAGAAGGATAATGCTGTGCATCTGGCCAAAGAACCATCCACCGTCCGCATCGTCCAAATCACAGACCGGAATCCTGCAAATTGCATCGCCGAAGCCTGGTGGATTACCTCGTCTGGACTCTCCTCGTCTCCAATCATCGTATGACAAGCAGACAGGTACACAAACTCCAGGTTCTCTAACTCGTATCCCATGACCCGTCCCACAGTAGTGCGGCCGTCGTGGTGCCGAGTCAAACGGTTGCTTCCTGTTTGTCTGGGATGCGTGGCAGGCAAAGTGAACCCACTCGCGCCTCCTCAGCTTGGGACATACCCGATTCATGACCATATACGCTCAGCGACGACGCCGTTCTACTAGTAGAGGCTGATTATCCTCGTCCCGAGATCTGCCACAGCATGCGGAATTACCGTAGGCCCAGGATGACACGTGAACATGATCGAGGTCGGAATCTCAAGCCGGTGTGCGAGCGCCGCCACTGTCCGCGGATTAAATTCCCTTGGGCTCGGACGAGCATCTGTGAGGAGATTCCAAGCAAATTACGAGTACACGGCGATGTTCTGCAAGGATGAGTCACACTAAATCGATCGTGATCTGCGGGAAAGCCAGACCTCTTCACAGTCATTCGACCAAGTTGATACCTGACTCGGTGGGTCGTTAGCATACTCGTGTGAATCTCAGCAACAACCCGAGGGAACGAATTAATCCACAAATCGCCACTGACACTGATAATTGTTAATGTTGAGTCCAAGTCAATAGGATCCAAAGGGTAGTCCTCACGAAGAATGCTTATTTTCACCTTCCAGCCCAGGGTTTCAACAATTATAACTTTGGCTACTGAGCTTACTTAAGGTCGTGGGTTGTCTCCAATCGATATCGTTGCCTTGCCTGCCCAACAACGTCGTTAGTAAGTGATGCAGAACGGTCACGCGGCTCACGATAGGTATCGGCCGAATATACACACCAAATTGGGTGCATACGTGCATGAACAATGGACAACGCGCATGGTACAGAAGCACCGTGCGCCCATGTTTGATGCGGTACCATACTGGGTAACATCATGATGTACCCGCAGGTCATCATCACTGAAGCGCATGTTCTCCGGAAGAGCGTCAACCCATGCCTGGCATTTATGGGACAATCAATCACTAACCGAGACACACTGGAGTAGACAATAGAGACGACGTACACTGACTCTCAGCTCTAGTTCTTGTAATCGATAACTAGAATATCGTCCGTTTTAGGTCTCTGCAAGGAGTTCAGTAGGATCCAATCGAGTAGAAAGTCACTTACCCATCACTTCATCCAAGAGTTTCTCTGCCTCCTCGTGCAATAGCAGTAACCGTATCATCTGACCAATCTGACCACATCCAGAACGCAGACAATACGATGGAGACGGCTTCGACATGACAGGAACTCTGGCAAACATCAACCATGAATCCGAAAGAAATGACAAAGGCGACTACTTGGTACTGCCGTCAATGGCAACATTTCGAAGCTCGTTTCATCGATAGGGAGGCGGAGATTCGTTCAGGATTCTGTTACCAGACTAGGTCGCCGATGCAATATCCACCCAAAGCAATCCTAGATAAATATAAGTCAGACAGAACCGTTCTATGCAAGCATCGATTAGCTCGGGCGACGACGGGCGCAGCGTAAAAAGGATGCTGTTGGAATCGAAAATCCCAAGTTTTGTTACGATATCCATTGCAAGTAATTCATAGGTATCAATCGACAGATCCTACTATCGAAGACGAAGAAAACTCACGATGGTACTGCCCAATCCACAAGGACTTTCTCATTCTGTCGTACGGTTGATGTAACAGAACTTCGGGTCTGTGGAATAGCCAAATTATGCTCACAGACCAGCTGGTGGTCCTTGTCAAACATGAGCGACAGAGCCTCTTTAGCGAACATCTCACCCGCGTATCGAAAGGGTGATGTCCTCGAGCGAGGTTGTTTCGATAGGAGAGCTGTGACTGCGCACACCGCAAGAAGATGTTGAGGAACGGTACCGTGACTCAGGGTGGCCAAAAAAGAGGGCTGGTGAATGCTCATGCGCCGTGGTTGTCGATAAGCAAAGAAGACTGAAGACTGCAGTTAATTTCTGCGCGTAAGCATCAAAGCTGTGTGAGTACGCACAGTGAACACCTTCGTGTGTAAGGGCTCGGTCGCGCTCGACGGTTCGGTCGTGTTGGGTCAACGGTGGCGCCAACGATCGATGTTTTTCTGCCAAGACTAGTTCTGATTCGCTTTGTCCAGGGATTGCTGACAAGGTCATCGTCCGACAATGATGTACTAGAGACAATAAGATCGGTAGGTTGTACAGCCAAGGATAGCGAGCCGGGGTTGCGACATAGTTTGTTTGTGGAAAATATGGTCCATTGCGAGCGTCTGAAGAACTCTCTGGCCTGTCCGGATTGAATGGCCGAGGGGCGATGACAGGTTTCCCTGTGACGTGTAGGTACACTTCTTGGAAGCGGAGAACTGGAATGAACCGTCGGAAGCTGAGGAATAGAGGTTCACACAGTGCGGAACGTACCAATTGCTGCAGGGTGCTTGAGGAGGCAAGGGGCAAGCGAGGAGGTGGGAAAGGTGGTCACGTAGCGCCGTTTGTGCTTACAGTGACAAGCATGTGATCACATGCCTTTCGGGGGGTGGTGGCCTACATTTGTCTGGCACTTACGCTTAAGTGGACCCTGAGTCACGGATGCACGGATCCGGGCCTCAGGTGCATCGGATCCATCTGGGCATAGTAGACCACCGCTGGCCATGACGGGTAGGTATCTTATAGACGACGCGTCAGAGATGATGCGCGGATTAGGAATGTGTCAGACTAACCTGCTTTGCCCCAGACTACAGTAAAGGATCGGTCAGCATACGTATCCCATCGTCATGGCACTCAAGTGAGAGTTTGAAGTTCCGGGCCGTGTCGTCGGTGTCGAAGAGCCCACCCGCGGGTATACCCGTCAAGGGTACGGGTAGTTTCAGGGGTACGGGTGCGGGTATCAGCGCTCACACCCGGGGGTATACCCGTGTTCTTCCCTAAAATTGAAGCAAGGGTGAGGGTGATACGATCACAATCGCTCACCTATTATGAACGTTCGTGTTCGTGTTCGTAAGCGAACGCGATGGGTTGAGGAGTTGAGGTGGGCACCTCGGTGAGTGCTCGTGTACGAACGTGAACAGCCTGGGTTGGGTTGGGCGAGGGCGAGGGCGAGGTGGGGTGATGCACGTCATGTGAGCGGTGGGGTGGGGGTTGAGCAAGGGTCATGCGAGCGAGACGGCGTGAACGCGAACGTCGCGTACATACTCTCGCAATGTTGGAGCGCGTGCGTCAAAGCACGAGGGCAAATGGCGACGGTACGGAAGAGGGCTGGCCCGGCTGAGAGTGGGTCGGGGTCGGGGTTAAGCAAGGGCGAGGGCAACTTGGACGAAGGTCAACGAGAACGGACTTGAAAGAGGGGGAGAGTGTCTACGGACCTAGGTACACGGGTCACGGGTTGACGATCACCCATACCCGTACGGCAGATCCCTATTGAATCTTGATGCGACAAATACAAACGGTGTCGAGGGCGTGGAAGCAATCAATCAGCATACGGAGGGAAAACCACACAAATATTAGTAACCAATGCCTACCTTAGACTGTAAGAATTTACAAACGGTGAAAAATCGTTTTTGAGGGCAGTGGAGAAGAATTGTGTTGAGGGCTGCGACAGTGGTGCTGGCAGAGTCCTGGACCGAAGTGTACAAGAAATATTGATAAGTATGCTGTAACAATGGAGGGAATGTATAAATGCCTATCGCCTTGAACTTGAAGCAGATGTCGGACCACATCCAGGTTAGCATTAACACTCGTCGTCGGCAGTGCGAATGGTGAACCGGGTCAAATATTGCTCCATTATCAAAACGACTCGGAGGCCTCTTACATCATCTTACCGGGTGTTGCTCGGAAAAGGTCCGAGTCTGCAAAGCGGTCGTGTAAACTGAGGTCAAAAAGCTGTGGTTGAGTGATTAAGAGCTCACCAATGGCGTCACCGACTGATCGATGACAGGATACTAGAGCCCGCGATGATAGAAACTGCCTCGTTTGAAGGATTCATACTCTACTCGGTGCCGTACGATGTGTTTGGTCAAACCGCGTGTGGGGCGAGAGCGAATGCACGAACCTCAGGACCAGCACGCCGAGAAAGACGTCTTCAATCTTCAGGTGTAATAGTAATTACTGTGTAGTGCCGTACATCAGCGCTTGGTCGAACTACGTGTAAAACGTACGCGAATGCATGGTCCCCACGCGGCGTGCAGTGCTTTCATATTCGGATAAGATGGGGAGGAAGACTCGCGCCTTGAATATACTTGGTGCCGTCTTGGTCGAACTGCGTGTCAAACAGCATGCATGGCGATAGAGCTCGTGGCCACAGTGGAAAGGAGACGAAGAAATGCTTGAGCAAGCAGTACTACATCCTTGGGTCCGATGGGAATATGTTGGGGAGGCTGTGAGGCGGCAAGCGAACCAAATCCGCCAAACGACGCGGCGAGAAATTGCTGAGGAGGTTGTTTCTTGCGTTAGTTTGGTGCGGGAGAAGCCTATGACTCGAGAAGGGCAAAGATCGTAGTCCACGATATTGATGGGGCAGCGTTGTACGTGAGGGAGCGGGATGAGGGGGTGTGGTCGACGTTGCGCAGGAGGTAGCGGGATGAGGGGGCGTGTGCGTGCCCCGTTGCGCTGCTTGCGCGTGAAGGAGCAGGATGATGGCGCCGCCACATCGTCGTCGCTGTCTCGCCGACGTCGCGTCGTTCGTCGTCGTCGTCGCACGCCGTGCGTCTCCGTTGTGCGTGAGGGAGCGGGATGAGGGGCGTGGTCGACGTTGCACGGGAGGGAGCAGGATGAGGGGGCCGCCACATCATCTGTCGTTGTCGGCGTGTCGGCGCGGACGGGGTCTGGCGCAGGGTGTGGGTGGGTAAGGGAGAGAGAGAGAACTGGTGGGTAACGTACCTTGTTGCCACCGTCTCCGTCGCCTGCGGGGGTCTGGCGTTGACGCGCCGTCTCGTCTCGTCCCCATCTCGTCCCCATCTCGTCCCCATCCCGTCCCCCCCGTCCCCGTCCCCTTCTCCTCGTGCCGTCCTCGTGTCATTGTCCGCGTCGACAGTTGTCGTCGGAGTCGGCGTGGACGGGTTCTGCCAGTGGCGGAGAGTGTGGGAGAGGGTGAGAGGCGGGGTGAGAGGGGTGAGAGGGGTAAGGGAGAGAGAGAGTGAGAGTGAGAGTGAGAGTGAGAGTGAGAGTGAGTGAGAGTGAGAGTGGTGGTGGGGACGCACCTCGTTTCCATTGCCGTCTCCATCAAGCTCCGTCGCCTCCGCCGTTTCCCCGTCGTCGTCGTCATCGTCGTCATCGTGTCGTGGCACTTTCCGTCGCGTCGTTCGTCGTCGCCGTGTGTATGAGGGAGTGGGATGTAGGGGTGCGTGTGCGTGCGCCGTTCTCGTTGACGTTGCGCGTGAGGGGATGAGGGGAAGTGCGTGCGTGCGTCGCTGCCTTCGTCATCGGTATCCATGACTGGTCGTTGTGGTGACCGTGTGGTCAAAAGATAGATACCCGTGGGGTAACCCATGTAGTTCCCTATGGACCAGGTAGCCTTGTCAATGGCGAGGTTTTTGCAGACTTTACCGGGAAAGGAGTGGGGGTCTGCGGGGTCAAAGGCGACGAGGGTGGTGGCGAGGATGTAAAAGGTCGTGGGGTCGTGGGGTCGTGGGGTCGTTTAGGTTGGCCGGGGAGAAGTATCCGAGACCGGCGATCTGATAATAAACCATGGCGAGATGGCGACGCTCGTACTTGAGGGAGTCGTAGCGGGCGTTGAGCCCAAAGACGGTGATGCATCTGGAGTGGGGGGTCAGTCAGGAATGCCACCAGAAACAAAAAAGGATGGACGGACATGTGGCAGAGGGCGGAACGATGTTTGTCTGTGCGCCTTGTCTGACCGATTGTGCCTGCGCGACTGCGACGTTGAGGGACTCGACCTGGTTGAATACGCGAGAGGTGAGGGAGGCGTTCGCAGTCACAGACTTTTGCCACTGGGCAGGTACTGTAACGAGCTCCTGCCTGACAAAGGCCTCAAGGCGGAGGCAAGAACCGTCGGGGAGTGACGCGGACTCAGCCACGTCCAGGAGGTAGCGAAGATAGTCTACGAGACGGCGGCGTCGCTGGTGAAACTTGACGACGGATGCCTGGATGATGGAGTCGATGGGACCGATTTTGATTTTGGGTTGTCTGACATGACACCGTGGAGCAAGGCCGTAACGTGCGGCTTTTCTGAGCTATGGAGCCGCTGGGTGAGCGTCGTTTACTGCGAGACCTTCCATCTATTGACATCTTCCCTCAGCAAGACCCCGGCGAGATGCAAAGACACGCACCAGACTGTAGTTCGTGCTGTTCGTGTTGTAAGTTCTTTGCATGTTGGTTCAGTCGGTAGACTCAACGCGCGTTGTCATTCCTTTCCTTTGCGCCTCGAGCAGTGTAGTTCATGGGTCTTAATACCCTGTGAACTATGGTAATATTTCTTTCCATGCAGAATTTCGAGTTCCACTGTACGGTCACATTAGCGCACAAATGTAGAGTAAGGGTAGAGATGACGAGCGCACACTAGACCGTACGCATACCCTCAATATCAATCTTCATCCGCCGGAGCTGCCAACACCGTTTCACCGCTTCCCTCTGCGGTAAGATCCATGTTCGCCAGTGCATGTTCCCACACGCCCCCCGACGCTCCCGGCACTTCAACCGCAACTATATAGCCTCCCTCTGCCTGTCTCTCCATCTTTGTTCCCGTCTCCGTCTCCATCACATCCGGGTTCACAGCCACGTCTGCCTCGGTCTCCATCTCTGCGGTTGCACGTCTGCGACACGAATCGAACAAAGACAGTCAACCGAAGCCGTCAACGAAAGGCGAGACAGCAGGTCACGCACGTATATACCTCCCGACAGTCTTTTCAGATGCTTGGTGTCTTCCTAGCGTTGCCGTCGCGACGTCGATCTCACCAGATCGCTATCCAAAGCTAGCTAAAATGTCAAAACGATGATCCGGATCGCTCGCCGAGCAACAACAATCGATCGCCCCAATAATTGCCTTTTTCAAGTGACAAGAACATCGTCAGCCATCTGGCAACGGACGGATGGACGACTTACCATTGAGACGCCTTGTCATAAAACTGAATCAGGTGCATAGGCCCGTCGCCGACTTTGCGTACTACGTTACGTTGTTTCTTCACTGCACAAGGAATGTGTTCGTCGTCTGGCTCATAGTAGACCACCGCTGGCCATTACGGGTAGGTATCTGATAGACGACGCGTCAGAGATGATGCGCGGATTAGGAATGTGTCAGACTAACCTGCTTTGCCCCAGACAACAGTAAAGGATCGGTCAGCATACGTATCCCATCGTCATGGCACCATAAACACGCACCGGGTGTCCCTCGTTCCAGCGTTTTACCCTCTGGAAGCGTAACCACACCTGGCTCGGTCAGCTGGGGTAAGAGGACCGGCAACAGGTGGACCTACAACTCGCCGTCCCTTAGCTCCCGCCTCGTTTCCACCTTCCTCGCTCTCCAGATCGCTCAGAGAGGACAAGTCAGACTCATAGCCATCACCTTTGGCACCGGTCTCCGATTCTCTGCGGCCGCTGCAGTCGCCTTTTCTGCCTTGGGGCGCGAAGCCTTCTCCCGTGTGGCTAGCATGTCAAGCTCTTCAATGATGGTTCTTGCCATCCACCGCAATGACGTTCGCGTATGGATTGCGCCTCTTCCTTTTGTACTTCTGGTACCGGTGTGGTTGCGGGCTCGGGCTCAGGAACAGGCTCGGGCCCAGGAACAGGGACAATTTCTTGGATAGGTTCGGAGAGAAGTCGGGGTGGGGGCCGGGGCCGGGGCGAAGACAGGCTCCGACACACATCATGGATCGTAGAAGCAACAAGAGGCTCTTCTTCGGGAGGATCGACCTCCGTCAGAACATCCACTTTTACGTTCTTCTCTACGGTCCTGCAGATTCTTCTTCCTCTGGAGGAACCGTTGCTCGTATAGTTGGTTCTCGGATGCGGTCGTGTTAATTGTCGAGAGCTTCGAAGTTCCACGCTCCGCTGAAATGATCGCGTGAAGTCTCTGGTCAATGCAAGAATCACTCGACACGCACCGTCCGCATTCGCTTCTTTGGTGGAGGTAGCAATTGCCTGTCGACAGCCTGTCTCCCTCCTCGTTTCTGCCCTCTGGCAAGAACCAACCGACATCGAACATCCTGAACGAACTCCGGTACGGGAACATCCGGTTGACCCGTCGTTCGCAACTTGGTACGCTTCTTCGCTGCTTCGCCAGCGTCTGCTTCTTGCATCACTTGAACCTGGTCATCAACAATGCCACCTGCAGCCTCCGCCTCGAAAACCGCTGCAGCAGAGAGCGCATGCCGAGTACGAGGAGCGCTGGATCCAGGCGTGGAACCGAGGGCACCGGTTTCGACGGCTTTTGGAACTTTGGCAGCCTGCTTTTGCTTGCTTTTGATTTCGGAGGTGGTGGTGGTGGTGGTGGTTTGATCCACCCTAGTTCATAGCTGAACAGGGGGTCAGTGGGTCGGTCTCGAGGAGGTCGATGACATTTTGAATCTGCTCTTGCGAAACGAGAAGCCGTAGTGCTTCCAAGGGTGCTTCAAAGTCACCAATAGCAGCCTCGCCTTCACAGGCATGCGGATGTTGATGTCGTGGGAAACCAACTGTTCAAGGATGGGTTGAACGGTCATTCGCTGAGCAGTCTTGTGGAAAGCAGTCCCGAGTTTGTTATATAGGATCGCGTGCCTTGAAAGACTCGGAATCCCAGTACTAGTACTTGTGTCGATCCAACTTTGTGTCAACGGTGTCCCAGGTCATGGGGTTCTTGACGACCTCGTAGTAGTCGGGGACTTCGGATTTGGATACCGGATGCCTGAACAAACCATTTCCATCGAGGCTTAGATTTGTGAACGACCTACCCACCTCGATGTAATCTACTACTTACGCGAGAACCTTCTCGGAAGCGAGACGCATGGGTGCCAAGTGAAGGAAGAGGGCAGCGTCCAGCATCCTTTGAATGGCCTCGACTTGCGCAAGCTGTCGACTTCCTCGTTTGCGAGACAGCAGAACTAGCTCGTGAAGCTTCTCGAGGTAATCTCTGACGCGCTTCAAGCACTGGACACGGGCTCAGCCAGGCAGAGATAGTCCGGAGAGATAGATACGCACTTTCAGCTTCAACGTCTTCTCTTCCTCGCTCAGCATCTTGCCGATATTTGAAGCAGTCCATGGCTCGAGATGCAATCGTTCCAACAACGGTGCACCCCGCCTTGCCTCAGGCTTCAAACTCCAGTACTTGCAAACCATCTAAACGAACTCGGGTTTCATTCTCATGTTGATCTTGGTGATGTAATTAAGAATACGGTCGACAATGATGTGGGGAATAAGGGGAGGTCCACTCATGTATGTGTTGGCGGATTAAGATAGCTTGGAATTCGAGCTAAAAGTAACGTTGTCATGCACGAGGGCCTTAAGACGCGCCTCTGCTTGTTCTTTCTGTGCACGCTCATTAGTCAAGTTGAAGCAAATCGTGCATATATCCCATACCGGAAGGTGTTTTTCGCAATAGGATGTGAGCGTGACCGGCTCTGAGACTTGCGTACTTTTCATTGGCACGAGAAGTTTTTCCTTCCTCGCGCAAGTGGTATGAAAAGTAAGGAAACAAGACGTTTCGGTGCATCGGATGCAGGCTGCTTAACGAACGCCGCACACCGAACATTTCTAGATGAACTCGTAAACTCATGGTCTCGCCATGCGGACATTTGACGAGCATGCTCACTAGCTTCTATCGTTGTTTTGGAATGTTGTCAGAACCCGTGATGGGCTCCATGAACACTTCGTTGGCTACCCTTGTCTCCGGAATCTATATTGCACAAAGTAGATGAGCCCAGTCACCCAGAGTGGTTTGCTTGAACGCGCCACCTTCGTCGGGACAACATATACACGACTATGGGTTTGTGCAGACAGTTCAGGGGTCACTTCTTCAGAAAGAGAACCGCACTCACTACCAGGTTCGCGGGAAACACTGTACACTTCCGACAGAGCCACTTTCCCTCGGGTATGTAAGGAACGCCGTAACAATCTTGGACCTTGAGAACACGTTTGCAGAGCATTAGGGTTACGTACATACCTTGATGTATTCTCTCCCTCCGAGTCATCACATATAACACACGTCGAAACTTCCGAGGGCATGGCATTGTCTGACTTAAGGGTGTTCTTGATCTGGATCCGGTAAGATGGATGTCATGATTCCACTAGAGCACCAGTCACGCTACGCACCAACTCGAACTACTCCTTCTCCAGATTATCCATGGTCCATACCATACTCGAACTAGATCCTTCTTCAACGGATCTCAGGCTGCAACATGTCAATAAACGGGCAGACCAGCCGCGCGGGCGTCCTCACCTATATACCGAATATAATTGTCTGCTCTCTGGAACTCGGAAAAGTCGTTGTCTTGTCCAAAGCGTTAAGGACAAGTCCCGGACGAAGCAGCCTTGAACGAACACACATCCGTATGACCTCGCCTGTTGGTCGTGCACGCCAGCGGGTTGCGCAGAATCATCGTCTTGGACCAAAACGAAGGAGACTTTGGGGGAGCGGAACTTGATCAAGCGGGCAACTTGTATCAGCGGGTCATGTCGAGAGGCGAGGTGTCCCCGGGAGCACGCAACACAAACAAGGCCTACCTGAAATGCCAAATTGGGAAATGTCACGTGTTCACGCTTGTTTATGGGAACCAGTTGAGATGTAAATCCCTAACGGCGAATCGTGTCGCAGCGAGCGAGCGGCGGTGACCGGTGACTTTGGAGGACTGCAAGACGAACAACTTGCACTCGGAGACCACTTGGCTGCCAACACGGTAGTTTCAACAATGGTTACGGGAGTGCGGCTGCCCGTTTTCTGTCAAGGTCCAAATACAAGCATGCATGGTAGATAGAAGGGAAGACTCGGAGCAGAAGAAAACAAGACAACTCCTACTAGAAGGCGATGAAATTTATAAATTATGCCATGTTCTCGGGACGGAAGTTATAAAAACGTGCAACCACTGTTTGCCAAATATTACTCGCTCGGATCAGAGCTTCAGCGCCACAAAATGAAGTCTATCAGCAGATCGTCCATGACACAGTGTGTATGTAGTACGAGATCACGTTGAACCGCTGACTGATCTGGTCCATTTGTCCTGCTCGTGAGCTCGGGTGTCCCCGTCAATCATGGTTGCACCCGGCGTACCTCGTCCGTCTTCACCAACAGACACATTTCTTGTTTCTTGAGCCTCTTCATCGCACAAATTAATACACTTCCCCAGTCCTGCGTAGACTCGAATCGGTGCAACAGAGGCACCTGATCATATATCACAACCTTGTTGTCCGCAACTGAAAAGAACAAAAAGTGTCAATCGATGGTTGCCCGACTCGAATCCAAAGCAAGATACGGCTCTTCCCTCTGCGTTTCTCGCGATTCGACCTTCGCTGGGTGCGTCGTATCAGTGACGGCAAGCCACACGACAGAAAACCTATAACAGGTCATCAATTGCATGAACCCAAAATTCGCGATATCGATATCGGCCACCTACATTTTGGAAACGACGATCAAATTCGCACCGGTGCTGGCGTAGACCACACCGCTGCTAAATAAAAGGAAAGATATAATTGCAACATATAGAGCCCCCGACCATGACATGGGGGCCAAGAACACGCCAGGTAACGCATAGTCGTGAGCCAGCTCAGCAGGGAGTTCACAAGCGCTCGTTATGCCTACCGGACGAGACATCAGCGCATTCAAAATGTAAAGAATACAAGGGAGCCCGACTTCACCAGTAAGAACTCCCGCGCAAAGAACGAACACCGCATCCATGGTCATCTAGATCCGTAACCAGCGTCCAGCGACCTAGTACAAGGCCCATTGTCGATGCCTATAACCACAAACAAAAACTGATCAAACCTTTTGCGCCAGCAGACGAAGTAGAGTTTCTTGCGTCTGCAGTGTCCAAGTCAACGGGTGCAACGGGTGCACTAACAAAATCATCAATAGGAGGCCGAAATATGGAGGTTGCCGCGAAGGACCTTTAGATAGGTCATCGCTTCATCTTGGCTGTATAACCCGGAGCGCCTACCGCGAGCGTTTCAAAACAACGTTCTCGCCCACAGAGCTCACGTACATTCGAACCCAGTCGAGGTTAGCATACAGAGACACACGCCGTCAAAGACTTGTTTCAGAACGGACGCGGGTGAGGACAGTCCAGTCTGACGGGCCACCCAATTTTCTGACTTCCGCCAGACGCCGACGAAACGATGGGCGCGATCGCAAGCACGAGCATCGTGAGAGGCTGTGTATTGCAGTAGCTTATATTAGTCTGTCCTGCCACAATGCCCGGAACCTTTGTCATGTACGTGAAACGCAAGCACGCCGCTCGCGATTCTTGCACTCTCCCTAAGTCCAGCCAGACTGACGGCAGCGAACCAATGAAACACTGGCAAAGCTCCGACATAGAGTGGAAATGGCAAGATAACCTCTCCGGCGAGGTGCGAGCTCGCGGTCGTGTAAGACGACAAGGATTCTCGGAGCGAGCAATCTCCCCCACGTCCATTGATTTTGCATCCAAAAGTCAAGGACTGGAACTCCGACGACAGGTCTTGAATATGGGATTTCGCGATCTGCAATGGGATGAGAACCGGATCTCTGTCGAAAAAGATTACGAGTGCATTGTACGCATACTAACTAGCATTCACGACGACCGCGGGCCCGCCACTGGTAGCGTGCTGGACTCGTTTGGAGAAGGAAGAGGGGAGAAGAATGGAGCGGGACCGGGTAATTTGCGAATGTTGATGATTGCGGACCGTAGATCAACATCAAGACTAGTGCTGATAGGACATTGTGAATGAACTGCGTTGCGTATTTCTGACGACAGTCGAGTAAACTCGTGTGCAGGGGCTTCTCTTTCCTGGCCCGATACGATGACGTCTTCAAAGGGTGAACGGAAACGAGCAATCTGGTTCCAGAATACACCGCGACCTTGCTCCAGCAGCTCGACCGCTTCTTTTGCACGCTTGTCGCGGAAACAAGAGAAAATTGCATCAATTGCTAGCGATGAAACGAGGCCCTCGAAAATCTGCAGATGATTGGGTAGAGATGGCAAAGTAGCCAGATTTTGACCCAGCAGTCGAAGATATTTCGCATGCGAGAAGCATTGTGGGACGGCCAGAATCCTCTGCTACCGTGATCCATTGCATGGCTGCAAAGAGATCGACTACTAGTGAGACTGTTTGTGAAACATTTATCAACTCGGTGTATTGATTGAACAGATCCTCTCTGACCTTCAACTGGGTCAACCAAACACGGAGACAACCTGCAAGTTGATACGATGACCACGATCGGCGGGATGTCCGGACGGGCGAAGGTTGAGGGCTCGTCGCCTGATGACGATGGCCTCATTGAGATCCGTCATACCTTCAAGCCGTTTGTAATGATCCCAAAGATAGATTTCAACAACGTTGGACGAAGCGGGTGCCCTGACGAGCGAAGGTCGAGGACTTGCCTCCTGAGAATGATGACCTTGTTAAAGTCCGTCATGGTGCCCTTGCAGGCGAAGGTTGAGAGCTTGTCTCCCGAGGATGATTGAGGATTCGCGAGCTCCAGGTCGGAAGGATCGAATGGGGCATGCGACGTCGCGCTCAGTGCCTGGAAGATCCACAGGAAATGAACAAACGCACCCCGGAGACACCGTCCTTTTGAATGACCATACCGGTGTGGCGTGTGGTGTCATCAAAGTGTCGGGGTAGAGCGGTGAGGTAGGGTTGTGCCAGTGTGGGGATAGCAGAGAATGGGTTGTGCCAGTGTGAAAGGAGTCTTCGGGGAGGGTATCACAAGCCGACGTTCTTCTCGACGAGGGCCACGTCAAAGATCTTGCGGCGAGGTAGGGTTGTGCAGTGTGGGGATAGCAGAGAATGGGTTGTGCCAGTGTGAAAGGAGTCTTCGGGGAGGGTGTCACAAGCCGACCTTCTTCTCGACGAAGACCACGTCAAACTTGAAGGTCTTGCTGCGTTCCTGTGCCTATGATATGGAGGGGTGACGCTGAGACTGGAGGGCATCGCGGAGGCGCGAGATGGGAGCACAGACGATTTCAAGGTTCATCGCAATCATACACTGAGATGCTGGAAGGCGTTGGCAGCATATGGAATCGTCTAAATAATTTTACCAAGTTCTGCCATTTTGTCATTTACCTCAAAACAATTATGGCACGATTTGGCAGAGGCTGGCACAAGGAACGAAGAAGAATCCTGCAAGTGCGGCGTACACCTACTAGCAGAGCAATACTATCAATTCCAACAGCCTAGAACCCATAGTCATCAC
>JBBPPM010000174.1:0-20634 GCA_038092015.1 Leccinum huronense
CAGTGTGGGTGAGAGCAAGACAGTAAGGGTGTGTTGGTGCCAGTGAGGGTGACAAACTTTTTTTTTTTTTTTGGGTTGCCTTTTTTTTTTTTTTTTTTTTACCACCGGGACTGTGAGGGTGATGGTGAGGATGAGGGTGAGATGGTGAGGGTGAGGATGAGACAGTGAGAATGAGGGTGAGACAGTGGTAAAAGGCCATGTGATGGTGTGATGCCGCCCAAGAAACATTGCAAGACTGAGGCCCAGGGTGAGCAATTACCCTGCTGCCCAATGACAGCACTGGTAGGTCAGCACTCCTTGAAACTTTTTCCAGTGTGATTTGGCCATCCATTTGCCAGGCCAATGCTATTTTATGCCATGGTTGCCCATCAGCTGGATCAGTCTTTCACTAGAGATTGCATCTATAACAGACTGGTGAGGCATTTCAAGGACTTTGGTGGGCCTGATCTTGTGGATAGAAAGACATTTGACCTCCTATTTTCACTCCCTCACCCATCTCCACTCAGTTTGTATCCACTATCGTCCAACTCTTGACCAGCAATTCCTGCTTACCAAACATAAACATCAAAACAACCATAAAAGCTGCACTTCAGCTGTTGATGTATCAGTCCACAGCAGATGTCTTATTCCTGCTGGACACACACAGCAAGGAAACCACCGGCCTGGTATTGCATAACCAGTCAGCCAAGGGCTCATGGAAGCAAAGAACTGACATTGTAAGTGCCATGGTGGTCTATTACATCCTCTCCTCTCATTCTTTGGAAACAGGTCCTCAACCATTATATAGGACCTGACATCTGGAGGAGGCTGCCCTTGATCACTAGGATTAAGGAGTTGATGTTGGTGGCTTGCAGACCAGCATTCACAGTCAGAGAGCATTTTCAGTTGAGAATCCTTCCAATAGTGCAAAGGTGGATACCACTGGGGCACTAGTCATGGCATTAAGTCATTAATGACCACCCACCAGCTGTGGTTTGGATTTTGTGATAGGATTTTCTGCCCAATCAGTCCAAGCCTCCTCTTTGGTCTTCTTCCTAGAATCTATGGTTATAAAAATCTATATTGACAGTGTGCCAGTGAAAGAGGCACTGAATCAGCATAGTTGAAGACAGTTGAAGACCCACATGGAGTGATTGTAACAATGGAGGCCATCTCGACAGAAGACAATAGGAAATCCATGATTGTAACAGCCAGAAAAGCTATACATTCTATTACTGGCCATTCCACAGATGTGGTGCAACCACTGAAGATTCACAAAGAGACTACGAGAGTAATCAACCATATCCTGAGGCAATGGAAGGTCTATGTCAAGTCTCATGTCTTTTCCACTCTCAGCCTTCAAGAGGACTATGGTTTCAACTTGTCATCTGTGAACTTGAAGGGAGTACAATATTATCGTGCTCAACGTGCCAATGCACTTCTAAGGAACATGTCATAGCTATCTTCAAGAAGGATAGCATCTGGGCCAATGCTCCACTTTTTGGTGTCAAATTCCTTCGCCACATGGTTATCGACCTCTTATATGTCGAAGAGCCCAAATTGGGCTTTTTCATGGACCACAATACTCCGCATGCTGCTTTGGACAATTTATTTGCACTGGCTGCTGCTGCAGTTGCAGTGTGTATTTACGACTGGATGCAAGGATTTACGACATCAGGGAGGTGGCTCCAGGGACATGGCAACACGACTATGTCAATGCACAGGAACAGATTAGGAAAATGTGGATGAATCTGGACTTGGATCCTGGACTCATAAAAAGTGCACTGACAATAAAAATGATTTTGTCCTTTCCAATGTACTTGATGTAAACACCAGCATCAGAGTATGTGTGAGTAAATCTCATCTCGACAAGAGATTTATGCAAGGCTTGAGTCCATTTGATGGACCATAGCCTGTTTAAGGCTATAGATAGCCTTTTGGAGTTGACAAACTTTGGTTTCTTTTCCTCTTTGAATAAAACCTTCTAGTTGAACCATATATAGTTCTTCATCATTGTTAAGCTTTCCGAAAAGGAATGCCATTTTGACATCCAGTGCTTGAATCTCCCAATTTTCTAATGCTTCTAGACCAAGAAGAAAGTCAGACAGTTTTAATTTGTGCGACTGGAGAGAGAATTTCTTCAATTTCCATCCTGAAGATTTGTGTGAAGACTTTGGCAACAAAGCAAGACTTTTTATGACTGTCACTTTTAGCAACATATACTCATCTTTCTGTTATGGATTTACATCCTGGAGGTAAATCAACAAATTCCCAGACATTTCAGTCGTAAAGATATTTAATTTCTTTTTCTATCAATTTATGTTATAACTTTTGTTTTGCTGCTGATAATTCCTTTATATCTCAGTAATGAATCGGAATTTGGTTAACAGCAGTAGATGCAGCGAACATGAAGTGGTGAATCCATTTTGATAAAGAATAAGGTTTTTTTGGATTGATATCATATAGTTGATCCATATCACTGTCCTGTAGATTCATAGGGATTGATGTAAGATCCATACTAGAAGTTAATGAGGATAACTGAATCCTCCTGAATTGTTTCCATTGGTTGATTGTCAATAATCTTCTTATGAGGAAGAAAACCTCATTAATCTCTAATGGAGTTTTATCACCATAGGTATTATCAGGTACGATCCTGGCTTTTGATAAATAATGACAAACTCTTAATTGTGTTTTTGGTTCCTCAGTTATAGCCTTTGCAGGTCTGTACTGATGAGGTCTAGATCAAATAAAATCCATGTTCTTCTTGGTACCTATCAAGGAATACTGTTTAGTTACAGCCGAGGTTGCTCATCAGAAGGTAAGTATGCAGGGGAAGATCAAATGCACTTGTCTACGTTGAGAGCTCATTGCGCTCATTAATGATTTCGAACAAGAACAGCATCCCATCGCCCAACCTATACAGGGTCATGGTCGTTGGTCACAACAATGGGCCCAGGGAGAAGACAAAAATATATGGAAAACGCTCGAGTTCCCCAGTGACACTTTGATGAGGATAGCCTCATTAGGGAGTGATATCGAGCTGGGAGGTATGTGCTGTCATCACAGTGCAGCGTCCGCACGCTGCGGTGGGGGCGTAGGCGAGGTGTAGGGCAGCAGGCATAGGGAGAGGAAGTGGGGATGTTAGGCAGCAAGTCAATCAAGGAGAATTGCGATGCTGTCTGCCCATACCCCCATTGCATCGTCAGGTCGTTGTTGTACCACCAGTCAGAGTTGCGCCCTCATCACGCTGCCATTGCATCATTGTCGTTGCATTGTCGGTGTCGTTGGCATTGTCACCGTGCCCCGCAGAGTAGGGACATGTGCCGTTGTCGTGCCTCACAATGTGGAGTGTGCTGGGAAAGAGAGTGGGTCTTGAGCGCACGAGTGTGAATATTAACAGAACCCTATGAAATGCATAAAATAAAATGCGGGTAAAGTGGGGAAAAAATGGAGGGGTCAGGGAGAACGGGCTAACAAGGGAGTTGGAGCTGCAATTGTGACTTGAACTCAGAAGGGCCCCAGCCCAGGATTCTCAGGCCAGTTCCAGCCATGACTCAGACTTCATTGATTGCAATCTCAGCCCCCACCCTTCAGCTCATCCACCTCCCACCTTCCATCTTCAGCTCATCCACCCTCTATCTTTAGCTGATCCACTCCTCATCTTCAGCTCTTCCACCTCCAAGTCCAAGCAACTTCATTCTCACATCTATGGTGAGTCCCCTTGACCATACAGATGTCTGGATGCTAAATCCAGCTGCAATTCAGTCTCCAACTACTAGATCCCTTAATCAGCACCCTGCTGATGGCTACAAATTCAGCCTACATGGTGTTAATCATGAGAAAGTCATGGTCTCCTCCATCAACCTCATGGACCTGGTGCAGGCCTATCAAAAGAACCAGAGGGAGAGTGATGAGGTGGAGGAAGGCCACTTGCCTATAAATTTTGAGGAAGAGTTGGAGGTTTTTTCCTTCAACATCATGAAAAGTGAGTACTCTCTTTTTGCCCTTGACTTTGCCAGTTTGTTAACTACCAACTAGTTCAAATGCCAGCTCCAGCTCCTTCAAGCCCCTCTAGCAGCATTAAGGGCTATTCTTTCATTGATACTAGTGAGTGAAATTTATTCCCACCTTGCTACTTAATAACCAGCTCAATGGCTAGCTTTATCCACTTCAAGCCCGCCTAGAAAAAGGTAGGTTAAATTTATTCACATACAATGAACTTAAGGTACATATGATGGAATTCTAGGCTTAAAGGAGCTGAAGCTGTTATACCCACCCCCACCCTGCCATCAGCAGGTGGAATGCACTATAAAAAACGTAAAGTTTGCTCAAGGAAAAAAAAAAAGAGCGGTGGTGGCTCAGCTGGTATGCTTTTTATTTTAATCAAATTAGCTGCTAACATGTTGGCTTCTTTTAGCTAGCCAGCCTAAAGGAGGAGCTTGGCAAGCAAGGGATGAAAAGAGGCGCCAGGATCCTGCAATGGTTACCAAAAGGCTAGAGAAGCAGATTAATTGATGCCTAATATCCAGCAAGCTTTTGCAGCTCCCAGAATATAATGTGCACCGTGCATCTATTGTATGTCATATAATAAAGGTGCCTACACAGTTGCCCTGACACCTGGGTGAATGGTTCCTTCGCTTCACTGTATATAGGGGCATATGTCATATCTGGTTCTGTATTCTAGGGAAAGCTCACTCAAGTTTAAGCTGCTAGTATGGTGTAGGTATATATATAAGGTACTCATCCATTAATTTTCATAACATATTTATCTGGCCATTCAAAAATGTGAACTGCTTTTCTGGAATTCAGGAGTAGAAGACAACATACACCTACTGACACAAAGACACCTCTCCATGGTGAACTCTTTTATTTCAACATTTACATACATAATGGCTGCCTGAGAATCAATTTTCCAAAGCCATAGACCTACCCAGTAAATTTTGCGATCACATTTTGTGTTTTTTGTCCTAAAGCTTTGCCAGCCACATAGAGAACAGGCTATAGAAGTGATTGCCATTCCTTGAATCAACTTTTCTGAACTATATTATCTTACACAGAAACACAGTGGTGCGCTATGTCGTTGAAAAGGATGAGTTGTTGCATGAACTCTTTGTAATGTGCTTGTTTGACATGTACTACTTTCCATAGCCTCTGAGGGATCTGTGCTAATGGGACTGTGACTGTTCACGAGTGCATCACAGTTATCATCCACCAGTGTTTCCAGCACAACAGGAGCATTTACAAGTGGGTCACTGCTTGCTCCTTTTGCTGATACCACCTTCACAAATGGCAGATCTGAGTCAATCTACTACAAGCACTCCTGGGCTGAGCTCTATGATGCCAAAACCCACAATTGAGCCTTTGACGCCAGTGCGTGTACCTAAAACGGGTATGCAGCAATTCTCAGTATCTGCACAGTTGCAGACTGGCTCTGTATCACAGTCATTACAGCCCCCACTCAGGCTGGACACTCCACCTGCTGTGGGCCTCAGACTTGGACTCTGAGTCTAATAGCCATGACCTGGATGATGAACAAGCTCGGAAGTCCATTACCACCACTCCGCTCCGCTGCATCAACCTAATGCCTTCAACGTCTATGGGTCCAACTTATCAGTTGCTGATGTGCTCAAGAACGAGGAAGTGTTGGATGATACAGAAGTGCTGAAAGAGTTCATGTATGGCTGTGATGAGGACAATGGTGAAGCGACTAGTGCCGGTACTAGCAAGAAAACAATGACTGTGACCAGTGGAGGGGCTGTCTTATGGTCAACAGCCAGTTCAGGCAGAGCACGGGCTACAATGCCAATGTGGCTTGCCAGTGCTAGCGAGTACCAACATCTACGTGAATGGCTTATGGAGAACATGAAGAAAAGTCGAGCAGGCCTTCCACAGTGCTATTAATGGAATTTGTTCTATGATTGAGTCAAGAACCAGTATCTGGCAGCAAGATCCATATTTCAGCTTTCGGCAAGCCTCTTCCACCAACCATGGTTCTTTCTTTGTCTGGTTCTCCCATGTCCTTGTCAACAAAATACCATGTCCAGCCTATTGTGACACTGGCCGGCAGCCATCAAAAAGCTCCTGTGTCTATCTTCAAAAGTGTGGCTTTGTTGACTATCCTCGCTAAGTTGTTGATGTTGATCAGAATGTATACATTGTTGGATATCAGTACACATGCAGTCACAAGGACTGTGGTAGAACCTACCTCAGCTGGAGTCTGGCCATCCTAGACATGCTACCTCCTCTCCTGAGGGACCAATTCAAGTTCTGGTTGATGCATCAAAGCGGACTCACATCACGAGTTGTGTCACTCCTTCAGGAGGTATTCAATGCAGGCATCGGACTACAGCAGTTCACAACCATGATTGAAGATGCTCACTATCACCAGTATGACCTCCTCTAGTGCCAATTTCTTGAGATGGTACTGCACCGGAGTAGCAGCAGCACACTATCCAGTCTCTGGACAACGACAACTCTGTTTGGGGCATTTGGGAACTGAAATGGCTATGCTGAATATATTCCAAGTACAAGATACATCACGAAATTGTATGATATTCTTGTTAAAGAGTTGGCACCAGCCATGCATTAGCTCATTGCTTCGTTACCAGCAGACATCATCAAACAGTATCATAGCTTCAAGGTATGAGTCTTTACATGGCCATGGATGACATGCATTCTTTTGACCACTGTGTGATAGGCAATCAAGCAGCTTGGGAAGATTGAAGATGTTCAAACTTTTAATGCCCTTTTCACCACTGTAATCGAGTATGGTGAGATACACTCAATGAACTTCATACCCTTGAAGGGACAGAAAGATTGGGCTCCCGTCCTCAAGGCTATGCTTCCGTCACTCAAAAGCTTTGGTCATGCTCTACCAAAACTGGTCTTCACAATCTGGATAACATTCGAGCTGATAAAGATCGTCTACTGTCTATTTTCCCCTCACTATCTGCTGGTATCACTTCTGTACCACCTCTGAACAATTTGGAATCTCTTTCTCTTCCTTCGGACTGGTCTTTGGTGGCACTGACATCAACTTATCAAGTCAATCTCCGCTTCAATACTATTATTAATTGTCACAGTGAAGTGAATCCAGTGGTTGTTGGACTCTCCATGTAGTGGCCTCTGGATATTATGAAGGGTGTTGCTTGGTCATGTTTCCCTTATTCAAGTTGCATTCAAAGGTATAGTGTATCTCATTCAGGTCAGCCATATCATCACTTTTTTCTCTTTGTGGTCTGAGCTTATTTGAAGTTTGTTGTGCAAACAAAGCCCTTCATGCAAGATTTTTTTCACTGCTTTACTCTCTGCTGACCTTTTTACAATCCAATGTATATTGCAAAGTCGGTGTTAACATTACCACCAACCTTGAACTTGATTTTATCCTCTCACTCAACTTCCTTTGCAGGACAATTGGAGATTAGTCAGATGGCTTACGAGTGCCATGCAGCTCTATAGCCCACTGCAAGGCTTCCAACCTTATACTAGAGCATCTTGTAACATCTGATCAAGAGAAATCCTGCCATATGCATCAGCCTAGTCTAGGCAACAATGGATCTCCCTGCTGAGTTCATTGAGCATGCCATACTTGAGGTTTATGCAATGTGGTCCCTCTATTCCATCCTCATTATGATAACACTGCAGGTCACTTCATTCACTGCTGCTGGTGCACCTGTAACTATGCATGCACCTGATGGACGTGCTACAATTTGCACACAAAGTCATTGCACTTGATCTGGCCTGCTTCATTCAATGGTGTAAAGGTCATCAAATCCCGAGTCATCATGACTGTGCAAGAGGTCTGTATTCCTGGCTATTTTATTTCACCTGTGTTCTCTCTCCATCATGCACCAACTCACTATCTACATTCAGACAGCCTCCCTTTTCTATTCACTATTAAGCCAACCACCTGAAACCCAATCCTGCTGCTGCTGCCATCAGTATTCACTTGTTGTCTCGTGGTCTTGATATAGCAAACCTGGACTTCCAGGATGCCAAGTCTAAAACACACCTCCATGTCCTTGATCAAGCCCACTTTGATCTCCTATCACTTGACAGTCCTTTGTTTGTCCTCAAACATGAACCTGACTTCAAGGTATTTTTGGGGTCAGACGATAGTACTGAACAGTCAGTCCTGGATTCAGCAGTTGACTCCATAGCACTTGCAACGATTAGTCAAATGATCATTGATATGCTATAATATGACCCTCAAAGCCAACTCCTTACTCACAGTCAGTTCAAGGGTGATATTTGGCATCTATTTTACCAATTTAACATTCCTCTTTAGCCATGGTTTACGGCAGCCATATACACGAGCACTTAGTACTGCAATCTTTTTGGATGCAGAAAGTCTCGCCATCCTTCATCCACCACGCACATTTGTTCTTTTAAAACAACGACTGTCATGCTCTCTTTGTATATCAAATATTTTGTAATGCTGTCTTGACTCCGAGTCCGCTGTGTCGGATCTGCAGGAAAATAGAGTGTATCTGTTCAACCACATGCGACAGGAGGGAACTGAAAAAAATTGCCAGTTTTGATGACAGAAATGCCACTGAATGAATGTGGAGATGCTGGCTGCTTAGCAATTATCTTCCTGATGCCTATATTTTGAGAGAGCTGAGCAAGAAAAGTCTTGCTGATTATCGATACTACCCATATACTTACTCACCTTCCTTTGTCATTCATTCATTGCCTTGGCAACACATACTCTTTACTAATAATAACTACCTATTATATACAATTACAATGTTCAAAGTAGTTCTTGTTGCGTTTGGCTTACATAGTGCAATTCATACATGGTCATGTCTGACTCTTCTAAATGTTCACATGGCAAGCAAGGTTTTTGCCAGTGCGCAAGCTGGTGCTTCCACAAGTATATTGTAGCACTTGATTTTCCAATCCTAATGGTGCGACAATCTAATCAATCTAATCTAATCTGGATGAGCTAGAAGCAAACAGTTCACGAAACATTAACGAAAAATGTGGCTGTGTCACTCCAAAAGTCAAACTAGCCCCTATTTTTGTGATCTCATTGATCAATCTGATTCAATCTGAATTTACAATACAATCATATATTTTATGAAATAATAATGCCATGTATACATCCAAATTCAGTTGGCTGGATCAGCTAGTGGAGCCCCTATCACAGCCTTTTGGCAGGTTGCCACACTTCGAGAAAATGACTTGTTTGGTAGTTGCCATGCAATTTTGGCCAAAATTCACAACATCAGCTTGCAAACCAGGGCTGCGGGTTGTGCAAGTGAGGTGAGGGCAAGGGCGCAGATGAAGCAAGGAAGGGGGAGAAAGCTCAGACGTATGAGCATCTGCACTGTGTCGTGGCATGTCATCACATCCGTCGTCGCATTGCACGTTGTGTTGTCGTCAACGTCACTCCATGTTGGCGTTGCGCAAAATTGTCGTGTCATGTATCCAACTCGTGTCATCATCAAGTCGCACACGAGGACGAGGAATGGACAAGTGCATCCCAGCATGCGTGTGACAGCCATCATGTGTTCTTGACAGAACGAGAGCACACGATGGTCGCTACACGATGCCAAAGTATGGAAGTGCCAGTGGAGGAGTGAGGCAGGCAAGCTGGTGGCGGGGGCAAAGTGGCAGTAACGGGAGTGAGGTGTCGCCTTGACTGTGTGAATGTGTGCTTGCTGCCATGCACGTGCATGCTAAGCAGCATAGAGGGTTGGAACATGCTCTGGCAGCACTTGCAGAGTACTGAGGGATTGGTTAGAGGGATGTGCACTAAGATTAGAATGAATTCAGAAGATGCCGGAAGGATAGACCGACCTCTCAGGTCACTTGTGATGTGCCACAGAAGGGTACCTGTCAGGACCGTGGGAACAAAAAAAGTGGTGCCTAAGGTGGTATCTCTCGAGTCAATCACTCTCCAATAGTAATAGTCTGAGTCACCTTCATTGCCATCTCTCCCAAGTGACTCCTTGATCTCTTCTCATTCTAGTTCAGGGGTTACCTTGTATCCTTCGTCTCTCGACCACAAGGCCTACACTTGCCTCTACTCAGGTCAAGTTATAACAATAATGACTTTGACCTCCATATAAGTTTGCTCCTAGAGAATAACATGAGAATAGAAGATGAGCAGAAACTTCTGCCAAGAAAGGAATTAATATATTAGAATATACTGTCCACTTCAGGTGACTCATTTTTATAGGCCATTGCCATTGGCCTCCTTGATCTCATTAGTGTATGGGAAAGTGTTTATAACAAGTGCCTAGCCTTTTAACAACAACTCAGATTGAAGACAACAAAAGAGCAATAAGTGTTGTTACATTGTAGTAGCATATTAGTATGTGGTCATAAATCTCTGATATTTCATTTGTATATTTTCGCAATTCTGACCCCTTGTGGTAATTATGTGCTAGGCACATGTTACAAATACTTTCCAATGCACTATGGAGACATAACTGTCTATTCAGAACATCCTTGGAAGGCTTGTGGAAGTTGTAATAATATGTTTTTGTCAATTATATCATATATTTGGTGGCAAATTGGTATTTATTCGCAACTCTGAGAGTATGTGGATCCTATTGGGCCAGGCACATGTAGTAGGCACATCCCGCTACAGTATTGACACATGACTGTCTATTCAGAATACTTGTAAAAGCATTGTGGAAGCTACAATAACATTTTTATGATATGTTTTGCAAACCTCCTAAATCTCCTCAGATTTAAATCACTCACTACATCTTCAATGTGAATTGTAAAAATAGTATAAAGTGATGGCAGGTGGGGATCCAACAGGCCAAGAAGGCACAACCACTGCCCTGATAATATATATATTGCAACACATTGAATATATATAAAATTAAATAAGTTGAAAATATAGTTTAGGATGGTGAAGAGAGGTCTATAGGGGATTGTAAACCATTGGATATATTTATTTATATGCCTACATGTTATGGAATCAAAATAATAAGTTTGAAAACTTGTCAGACTTGACTACCCTTTTCACTACACTTTGTACTACACTTTTTCGGAAATCTATTACACTTTTTGATACACTTGACAACTTATTTGACAAGTACTTTACTACACTTTTACTACACTTTTTACTACACTTTTTCAAACATCTACTACACTTCTCACTACACTTTTTGGTACACTTGACAACTTATTTGACAACACTTTTCTGTACTTTACTACACTTTTTCCTACACTTTTTTTCTTAGTCACTACACTTTGTTGGCACACTCTACTACACTTTTCACTACACTTATCACCACTGATCTAAGGGGTGCTTATGTAAGTATCTTCACAGCTAAATTAAGGTACCAAAATTTAGTAATTACAATATATTATATCTTATCATATCTATATTTGATCATACTGATACTTATTAGATAAGATTAGATAAGATAAAGATAAGATAAATGATAAAATATTTTTTATCTTGTGAGATGTTTTTCATATTATGTTTTCCACCACATGTATGGGAATCCCACATATTTCATATGGGAGTCCCACCAATCTCATATGGGAGTTCCACTCAGTCCATGGAAGTCCCACATATCTCATATGGGAGTTCCACTTAGTCCATGGAAGTCCCACTTAGTAGATGGGATTCTCATATATCAGTGCATATCACATATGAGAGGCCCACCATGTAACAGTTCTTGTGATCTCATATAGGAGTGCTAGTTATATCAATATGATAGTTTATTAGAATATTGATGAACCTTGATTGGTACTAAGTGCTATAGATGTAAATATGTGTGAAAATACAGAAGTGGCAAAAATATCAGTGCAACACTGGGAAATAATATATGAGACTATGCAGAGTTGACTAATATATGGGAACTGAGTGTGGGAATTGTTTTTACAAGTGATTTTATGATATTGAATAATAATTTGCAAAATATCCAGAAAAAACCCGTGGGAAATTCAGAGGTGCTGTGAGAATGCAAGAATATTTTTTTACAAAACATTTCATTCCATAAATTGCAAAACATCAAAAAAAACCGTGGGAAATCCACAGGTGCTGTAGGATTCCCACCAAATTTGAAATCATTTCCCCCATCGGTAAAAACCTGTTTTAAATCTGTGTTATTTTGCCCCCATGTGAGTTCCATGTAGGAGGCCCACCTACCTATTATGGAATTCCCACAGTTGAGTCCTGACTTACATAATGGTTCCAAATACTCAATAATTCATATTGGCAATGGGTCATATGAGGCCCTGGGAATTCCCATGATAAAATAGACCATTGGCCTCCATTTTTCATAAGGCCAATAAAAATGGGTCACCTGAAGTGATACTGTCAGCAGTGATATATAAACTCTTTTCCTCATGGTTTACACATGGATCAATTATAAGTAAACTTAAGCATCGCAATAGTGTAGTTAAGCTGCAGTTTACATGTAATGTAACTATATTTAGCTAAAGTTAGTTAGCAATATGGTACCAGCTATAACTAGCTATGGCAACTCGCTTATAGGCAGAAGCAAAATTATAATAACATCTTCACAAATACAACTATTACTTTTGTTGTACTGAATCCAAAAAGTGAATAATTACATAACATGGAGCTTTTTTTTTTGAAATGCAGATTCATGCTAATTAGACCATATCTTCTTCTAAAATGTTAATTTGGAACCTTCTAGCTCAAAATTGAGGGCTTAGCAAAGCTTTGAGTGATGTGCATTGTACCACTGTGGTCAGTTTTCCTCCTTTCCTAACTTATTGTGGTTTTCAAAAATAATGATGTGCAGCAAAAAAAAAAAAAAAAAAAAAATGATGAGATCGATTTGCAGTCATGTGATCTGATCAAGTAGCATAGCGTAGCTAGGGCATAGCATGGGTATTGGATACCCGCGTAGGTCGTGGGTATGGGTGGTATGGGTGTGGATATGCCTTTGTGGTACCCTGACCCATACCTGTACCCACGCTGTGGGTTGACTCTCCCAATAGAGGGTGACACATTGTTTATGACACTTTGTAAATTGTGACTCGAGATAAAGAAATTTTATTCCCTTGAGTCTTGCCTGAGCCACCCAACTGCACTACAAGAATCCCTACCATGCCATCTGATCCTACTAGCAACTACTAAATGAGTCATCAAGCTCTCAGAAAAGGCCAAGTTTGTCCTTGAGGACCAGAATCCAAAGAAGCGGAAGGGAGATGACCTAAATGACACATCAGCCGACCCTCTCAAGAAGGCAAGAACGGCCCTACCAGGAGGTAATCAAATTGCCGACGGACAAGCGATACCCCACACTAACTCCATATAGCTCAAGCGGCTTCATTACAAGGCTCTCACATCCGGTCTGAGGGCGACTCAGAGCCTGAGGGGTCTTTGGGCAATGACAACAGTAACACCGAAGCCAATAATGCCACACACAAGTCGGCTGCACGACCGAGACGTGACCTGGCAAATCTCGAACCTCATGAAGACTGGGACATCGAGATCATTGAGAGTGCCGACCAACAACTGCGTGCGTACCTGATAATCATTGAAAGGGGCAACGGGATGCACTAACATTCACGTTAATAATAGAATGTCAGATAAAGGACTGGACATCACCTATTTACGCCTTTTTCAAACCGAAACCACTCGTCAAAGAGCAGAATGGGCGTCACTCGCATCTCTTCAAGTGTGTGAGTCGCAGTTGCAAGACGACGATCTGGCGCTATCTGGATACGAAGGATGCCAGATCCACTGGCAACATGTGCAAGCATGCAAGGAAATGCTGGGGAGAGGAAGCCGTTAGTGCCGCGGACGATGCAAAAGACGCGAATGAAGCTCACACCAAAGTTAGTAAGTTGGAGGCATCCTAAAGAACGGCAAGATCACTCTATTGTTTGAGCACAAAGGCAAAGAACGGATGACCTACTCGAGTATACCCCACATGTGCACCAAAACAAGGTACGTGTTAGGTAGTACTAGGTCATTGCCAGTGCACCGGCACCGTGTGACTGACATGATCTGTTCGTTGCAGGATGGAGATTGTGCGGTGGGTTAGCGAAGCACTGCAGCCATTTACAATAGTCAACGATCCAGCCTTTTTGTCTCTGATGAAAACTGGGTGGCCCAATTATTACTTACCTTCCGAGTTTACGGTGTCGCGTGATGTTTGACATGTTTTCATGCACACACATGAGCATATTGCTAAAATGTTAAATGTACGTTAGTTCTCATGTTCACATGACTCGGATGGCATATGTCCCTGCTTACCACCGTTGGCAGGACTATAATGGGTGTTGGAGCTTTACCACTGACGTGTGATCATCACCGAACCACCATTCATTTGTGGCAATTTGTGTGCACTTAGAGCGCAATGGCTCTGTGCTGACAATGCCATTGGATGTTGTCGAAGTCGCACAGTCACACACAGGGGTGGTGCTGGCAAATACATTTCACAATGTTCTACAGGAGTTCTCATTGATGGAGAAGGTAAACGGCATGGATCGAATGTGACCAATTACACCATCACAGAACAGATTCTTTGTATAACCTGTGACAATGCTTCGAGCAATACTGTAATGGTCAAAACATTGAGTGGTGAGCTCCCAAACTATGGTGGATGAGCAGGACACACACAGTGTTTCCTCCATACGACCAACCTGGTGGCTAAGTGCTTGCTGTGCACGTTTGATGTAAAAAGTTGGAACCGACTTGCAGATGTCGAGTTGACCGGCGAGGAGATTTGTCTGTTCAGAGCCTGAGAGATGGATGAGATGGCAGAGGCGGCACTTGAGCAGGATGTTGGAGATGATGACAACCTTGAGGGATTGGTGGACGAGATTGATCAGCTGAGTCTTGAGGAGAGGAAAGAGCTACGGACATCAATTCGACCAGTGCAGTTAGCGCTGGCTAAAGCGAGTATATGAACGTCATTCGCACATACCTTCTCTAACAACCCAACATCCTACAGATCCATAAACTTGGTTACAAGATCATCAACTCAACCACAAGGTTGCTCCCCCAGTGGCGGCACATTCTTGAGGAGCTGAAAATGCCAATCATGAACTTGCCTAGATGTCGCCACTAGGTGGAACTCAACTTTTGATATGCTCGACTATGTGTTGCAGCATCGAAAAGTGGTAGATGGAATTAGTGTTTAAAAGTCCGGTCTTAAGACCAACAAAAGACTGAGAACCGGACCGGTCCTAACCAGTCCGGTCTTTCCTAGAATTAATTGAGAACCAGTCTTGGTCTTTTGGTTTCTGGAAAATCAAAAGACCGAAAAAGACCGGTCCTAACCGGTCAGGACCGGCGACCGATGTTGGCCCCTATTAGGTAGTATAGTCCTCTATTTACCCTAATTTTCGCTTATTTTTACGATTTTATTTGACCGAGTTATGATATATTTTCAAAAAGTCTCCTCCAAAATGGCATGCACCCAATATTGGGCAGATCTTTACCGCATGTGGGCCGGTTTACGTAATTCCTGACGGATATGGAAGCCGGGGGCCTCGGCTACACCCGGTACAGCCATCGCTAAGCTTAATTCACACGTGATCGGGTACCTCGAAATGTGTTTTGTAAGTCCATCAACTCGAGAATGACATGTACTTTTAAAATGCTAATATCTCGACGGTCTCTGAACCGATTTACATAGCAAAATTATGTGCAGGAAGCCAGGAGTCAGTAGTATTTTTCAATAGGTCGGTCTTCCGGTCTTTTCAAAAGACCGGACCGGACCGGACCGAAAAAGACCGCAGGACCAGTCTTTTTCGGTCTCAGTCCGGTTTTTTCCATATCAGGAAGTTCCCAGGACCGGTCTCGGTCCGGTCTTTTCCAAATTAGGCAAAAGACCGGACCGGACCGGACCTTTAAACACTAGACGGAATAACACAGGATAGGGATTGGGGCTTGCGACCATGCGAGTTGGATGATAATGAGTGGGAGATGCTCGATGAGCTGCAGAATGTACTGAAGGTGTGGTCGCAAACATGTGGCGTGGCTGTACCGTGACTGACCTTACGCTGTAACGCCGCCGCTTTACACCAGATCCTCAAGGACGCCACAGAATATTTCTCAAGAGCAACACCCAACCTCGCTACCATGATCCCAGTGATAGACGCCATGGACGCCAAGCTCAGAGAACATGCACGCAACGACAGACTCTCTCACCCCATATGCGCCAGCATTACCATCGCCCTTTGAATGCGAGTCAATCACTACCAGTGGTAGATGCTGAGACTTGTGTGAGCTGGGTAATGTGATGACCAGGCATGCCTTCATCAACCATCCTGATGATAGTCTCCTTCAGGTCGTTGCTGATGTGTCAATTGGGCATAGTGATTATCAAAGATGTTGCACATAGGAACTCCGACTCAGAACACAGTGCATGCAGCTCATTACAATTACATTTTTTTTTGCCGTGTGTCATTATATTTGAAAACTGCAATAAGGTAAGTCTCAAGCAAAACCAACAAACTTCATGTGATCAATGTGGCAGTTTTGCAGAATGAGTGGTGCAAAATCAATAACAAAACAATCACATCTCATTTATAAGAAATTCAATCTGCAGTTGTATTTGGATGATAGTTGTAAACGCGTATGCAGTGTGATTTAGCAAGAAATGAAGAAATTATAATTTAATATTATAAGGACACTCAGTAAAATATTATTTGCTGAATATTATAGTGAAACTCCACATTCCACTTAGCACAATAGCATCACATGGAAACTACAATGAATGGACAGAGTCCATGATGGCCCAGAAGAAACCATAAGGGGCTTGATGGTGCAGTGTTGGTGCTCAGGCCGCATGGGCAATCAGGCAATATTATGGTCACTGAGTCTTTCCAGTACACCATCATGTGCCAATTTGATGACACCAGCCAGCAGACAGCAGTAGTGGCAACTTGCAAGTGTAAAGTCCAGGTCCTCCGGGCACAAGTCCAGATGGATGTCTGTGTGTCTAAAGAGATATGAGTAGTAATAGATGGACGGAGGTCCAACACGGAGAATGGAAGAGAGGACTTCAGTGTAGGACATATGTGTTGTGCCCTTATTGAGTCCATGTCCTCATATTTCAGAGGATAGAGATACAGAGGTATGGAAGAGAAGATAGTGTCAGGAGATGTTTGAGTGCAAAGAGGTGACTGAGTCAATATTTGTGCTGAGGGAAATACATGGGTACAGAGGACTATATATACCAATTCCAAGTGGAATCCAGATCACTATATCAAGTCTGAGTGGGGTCCAGCATACAACGACTACATGTCAAAACTCAGAACAAAGCATCATGGAAATAAATGCAAGGCAGTGGGTACATATGGAATGAAGGGTTGGAATGATAGGGGCCAGAACAGACATAACAGCAAGTCCAAATTTACCTGGATCACATAGTAGCATATCATTGTGGCTGCATGGCACACAACTCCTACTTGCTGACTTTGAAACAGCATGTTTGGCATACCTTTACACTGTGGTTATTGCACAGTAACATTCTTGTCACATCATGAGGTTTGTCAGTATTTGACAACATACCTTAGAATAGGAGGAAAACTGATGATAGTGGTTTCAAGGAGCCTCTGTGATACAGTACATTTTCACAATTAGTAGTAAAACAAAACAGGCTACACATTCATCACTATTGTTCAGATGCTTGTTTGTTGACACTATCAATAAAATGTTCCATCCAAGAATGACTTGCTCTATCAGCAAACCTTTCTGGATGCACTACATGAATAGCTGACCAATATGCATTTTCCGCATGAAGTGCTGCATGATCAACAATCTGAAAGATATCTGGCTGCAAGTGTGGAAAAATAAAACAACCAGATGTCATCTCTTCAGTTGACTGATGAACTGTGGGGGGAAAATATTGCATATAGAATAGTTGGAAGATGCATTGACTAGCAGGATTCAGATCAAGGACCCTTGTCAAGTAAGGGTCAAGAAGCTCCTTAGAGGACCCATCCTGTTGATACAGGGACATTGAAAGGTAGACTATATCTATTTCAAAATGTAAGCTAACAACTTAAAAACCAATGAAAGATATACATTTCTCATGGGGTGCTGAAAGTGTTCCAGAGCCTGCGGTTAATAACGTCACGGATGACGTCACAGAACCTCCATTGCAGGATCCAGGGGGGAAGACAGCGATAAATGAATCTGATTGTCCTTCGACAACGGTGAGGTCGTCAATGCCATAGGAGCGAGGCAGAGCAATGGCGCCGTCCACTATGGCAATACAACGGGCCACAGCATGCACCTGAGTTTGGTTTGAAGCATCAGATCCGGAGATGACGTCCCCGAGATCGCAAGGAGTGCGGCACGCAGGTCATCGAGGACAGTATACAAGATGATCGAAGTGGATCTGGAATATCTTCGAGTTCAACGGAGAAGCGTTCGCGTTCTTGGGTCTCGTCAACCACGAAGTTCGAGATCTTCCGACCTAGGATATAGACTCCGCCGTTGACAGCAGTAGCACGACAAAATCCCTGGATGATCTCTCCCGATCCCCCATAATAACCGACAAGGTATGGTGAAGAGCCGTACCGCCCAGCCGACCTCAGACAGCTGCGCACGCGATGCAATGCAGTCGCCGTCGGTTCTAAGGGGTTATGTGAGCCAACATCAAAACGGCACACAGTCATCTCACCTCCACGAAAATTGCAACAGGCAAGAGAGAACACGATCACCTCAGATATTTCCTCGCTTAGCCCGAAGGTATCGCGAAGGAAACTGTCGAATGGAGTACTCCCTTTCCCATCGAACTCGGGACTTTTCTCAAACTCCCCAGAAGCAAAGACCAAAAAACGCATGAGACGACGCTTCTCGATCAACGGGATGCTACGGTCCTGGAAGATACTCTCCTTGTTCTGGGGGACGGTCTGAAGCTCGGCATTGCGGTACATCGCGAGGGGACCGAGAAATTTATAGGAACCATAGCGAGCAACACCCGAGGCGATAACGCAGGATATGAACGGTCCGACTGACGGAATGACGGATGGGGACATCGAAATCGAGTACTGTTTCGAATGAGACAGGCGATTTGGAGACAGATGGTCGACGCGGTAATGTACAGGTCCATCGGTAGGATCCGTTGAGTGTGTCTCTGCCCACTGGACCAGTTCGTCCAACGTCAGCGTCGCCTCGTCGGCACCATAATATGGGTTGGGGTCGATGTGGGCTACTTTGAGTCCGGCCCTTGAAAGGGCACTAGAAACGGCGGAATTCGTTAATCAGTGGAGAGATACGAACGTGAAAAAGAGGGACTCACGTTGCCGCCATCGACTCTGACAGTCCAGTACCAATCACGATCACATCGAATACGTTGTCCATTGTTGTATTACAAGGCTGCTCGGAGGAACTGACGACTCGATTTCTCCTTCCCGGGCCGGGAGACTTGCCCTCAATGGGCATCACGTGTGATAATGTACTAACTTTTTTGGTTACTTGCTTGTCTTGAACTACCGTCAACTTATTCGACTTCCACACCGTCGGTCATGGCGAAGACAGACAAGAGCGCAAAAAAAATCGCCTCGAAAAAGGCTGATCCGATCAAGAAAAAGGCTGCTCCACCCGCATCGACGAAGGAAATACTTGCAAAAGCTAAAGCCATAGCAAGCTCCAAGAAGAATGCTGTCGACTCATCCGATTCAAGCTCGGACTCTGACTCTGACTCTCCAAGTGAGCCTTCACTTTCTGGACCCTTATCCCTTATCCCTTCTGACCAACTTCCCAACAGTGCAAAAAGCAGTGGTCAAATCCTCGTCGGACTCTTCAAGCGAATCTGAAGATTCTTCAAGTGAAGACAGCGACACCGATGTCAAAAAAAAGGTCTCTGTGCCCGCGAAGGCCTCTCCAAGTAAAGTGTATCTACGCATCTCAAGTCGTTCTCGTTTCTTAACCTGCCGTTAGCCAAAAAGATTCTGAAATCAAAAGACGAGTCGAGTGAGCTTTTTTTAAATATATATATATGTATACCTCCAACCAATGTCCCAGCAGTGCCAAAAGCGGCTGATGATTCCAACGATTCGTCGGATGCGTCGACCTCCGAAGAATCTTCGAGTGACGACAGTGATGCCGACGACAAAAAGATGTCATCTACGCCCGCGAAGGCATCTCCTACTAAAGGTACGTTTGCACGCGCAGAGCGGTCCTCTCTTAACATATGGCTAGTTAAAGGCACGTCGGACTCCGAGGATGATTCCTCAGACGCTTCAGATTCTGGGGAATCTTCTAGCGAGGAAGAGAACGAGGAGACCTCTACAACTGCTCAATCCATTATTCCCGAAGGTTTGTTGTCGTTCAGTTGGAAAACCATACCTGGCTCACAAATTATTAGCAAAAAGCAAACGCAAGGCTGATACCGAAGCAGCCGCTCCACCCAAAAAACTCAAGCTGGAAAATGGCCATGCCGAAGCTGCGATTTCGAGCGAAGAGATAAAGAGTGTATTCGTCGGCAGACTATCATGGAACGTCGACAATGATTGGCTGGCTCAAGAGTTCGCCGAATGCGGAGAAGTTGAGTCTGCCCATGTTCAAATGGATCGTGATAGCGGCCGTTCTCGCGGTTTCGGTTACGTCCACTTCAAAACAGCCGATGCGGTTGAAAAAGCTCTCGCACTGAACGGCAAAGAGATTGATGGACGCCCCATAAACGTCGACAAGAGCAATCCACAAAACAAGAGGGCCACTGCTGAAAAGCGCGCTCAGACCTT
>JBBPPM010000175.1:0-20525 GCA_038092015.1 Leccinum huronense
AATTCAGAGGACGTCCGAGGTGAGAGCTTAGGGTGTGTTACGATGATCATAATACTAACAGTACGAAGAATCTGAGCCTGAGAACCAAAGTGATTTATAGGTATTCATCTACATCCATCGAATCTGATGCTCCATCGTCCGCAAAATACATCTCTAAAACGTTGTCCTCTCCGCTTGAGCTGGATACTTCCGCATTCGACTCCGGGTCTGAGTCCCCACCACTAGAATGTATATCTTCCACATCTTGGCAACTATCCTCCATGCACACGTCGGAAGACTCGGATCCGGATGACGAATTATACGGACGTTTTTTGACCTCAGGGGAATCAGCCTTCCGGGTACCAATGCTTCCTTCGGAGGATTCTTCAATACTTGAATTGACATGAGAATATGTATGCCCGACACCCATACCCCAATGGTATCGTAAAAGCATGTCTCGATCAACAAACCTACAAACGTGACGGGTATCAGTCGCTCACAAGTTCCGAGATTGTTGACCAGATCACAAACCTATTGACACAATATAGCTTCGAATCATGGGCATCTCGGGATGCTCTCGACATCGCCTGACAATCAGGATGAAGCTTACCCTTGGAGAAATCTGGAATGAGATGGCAGCTCCTCAAAACGTCTGCTGGGTCAACAAAACCGAAAGCGTCGTCTTCATCCATGGGAACAAAGCGTACAACATCCAGCTTCCAGGCATTTTGCTCTTGATGACTTTCGAGGACTTCAAACCAACGAACCCAGAGGAACTCAAGGCGGCGAGGCTGGTGGTCCTTCAACCCTGGACCGTTGTAAATGGCATTAGCATGAAAGATGCCGAGAACCCTGGCATAGCAGAATGGGTGCGCCGTGGAGCCGGGTGCATCAGAAAGAAGCATGATATCCCGATGGTCTGTGCTCGGGTTAATGGAGTCTTGTGCTCTACGAACGTCGTACGCGGTGTAGTTGATCCGCATCAAATGATGCCCGTAGATACGATCATTTTTGAACAGAACTTGACTATGCAAGGTTATGATCTCGGAATCAATGTCCGAGGCCTCTACATTCGGAGGTGTAATCGTAGATCCAGGGCAGGTCTCCGAGCTTGTGGCGGTTACATGCATTTGCCTGATTCGTGGAAGGAGGTGCCTCCTCAGCTTCAATGTGAAATCCTACAACCAACTTAGATGGCAGTCAATAGTTGGTAGGGAACCGACCTTTGCTGCCGGGTCCTCTGAGTGTGATCGGGTGAACGTCCTCAAGTCCTCTGGGTAATTGTGCGACTTCCCAATCACGTGATGCTCTTCAAGTGCCTGAGGCAGTTTTTCACGCGGGACTTTGGACGAGGACAGGCGAGCACGGATTTGGCGGATGCGTGCTTGACGCCGTTCGATACGGGTTAGCTGTTGTATGTATGCCTTTCGGCTTGTCCTTGTGAATCTGGACTTGCCGACACGATGCTCAAGCTCTCCCTATAACAGTCGACACTGAATCACAGGAATAAGAGCAATTCAGGAAACAACTGACCGGCTGGGTTGAGTACGAATCCGTGGTACCGTATCGCCTGATGGTCTCCGTGTAATCACCAAGTGAATGCATCTTGTAAGTCTGAAGGTTGAACATTTTTTCACGCCGTGTGCATGCGGGTTCAAGTTGTACATTCTTTCTCGAAGTTCGAACCTGGCGTCGGTAACGCCCATCCGCCTCTCGCTTGAGCTCCTTGGTGGTAAAAGAGCAGCATGTGTGTGATTGAAAAAAGCGAAGTTCAGCCCCAAGAATGGCTGTCACATTGTCCATGACTTGAAGCGTTTCATCCGTGTGGATCCGGAGCTTCGCAAGACCGTGCCAAGTACCCAGGTAGAATAGAAGCTTGAGCACGTCGGAATTATGTGGCTCAGGCAAAAGCCCGTTGAAAACGGGGATAGCACACTGAAATGAATACGGATGAACGAAGCTCTACTAGCCTCTGAAGGAAGACAAATACCTGCAGTAGATCCTCAAAGTCCCTCGCTGCCATTTTCTTCATCTCAGAGGCGTTCCGAGAAAAGCGCCGAATGGTATCACGACCAAAACTAGGTACTTGACGAAAGCTGTACCGAATAATAAAAGGGGGATGCAGTAGTTAATAAATGCAAGTGATCCTACCGTCGGTCAAGCTCGCCGAGAGTATTCCCTTTCAGTCCATCGAGAATTCGAAGAAGATGCGTGAAAATCGACTTCCAAACCCCTAGCTCAAACTCGTGCAGCAGATCGACAACGAGCATGCGAAAAAGGTCGAACTTGAAACCTGTTGTACGAACTTGAAGTTTTTCAATAAATGCATTCTACGAGAGCGAGTGAGATCATGAATCAACGATTGTCCGGAGTCAGCCGAGAAATTCACGTACTGATGTTGGGACCAGTGACTCATCCTTGAGAAGGGCCTCAACCTGAGTATTATCGACTGCATAGTTCTGCTCATAGATCAGTTTTCGGGCGGCCGTGATAATTTCGTGACTTTGAGGAGTGCTGGTACGGATGAGGGACCTTCGTTGAAGAATGTTGTTCTTCCTGCCTAATTCTCTTCCCTGTGAGAGTGGAACCAGACAGCGAGGACAAGGATATTTTCCCAGATTGCGGATAGACGCAATCAAGATCCTGATTGAAACAATGAGCAAGGTATATAGATGATTAAGTTTTAGCTAGCACTTCTCTGGGTAGTCAGCAGAATAAGTGAAAATTCGGGGATAGAAGCGCCGGGTGACCCCATCACAGCACTCGATCACTATCCCATGCTCGTATGCATGTAAAAACTCCTCATCGAGCAGCACTTTCCATTGTTCATGAAAAGCTTCTCTATGGCAATGCGTGAAAAATGAATTGCTCGGCACTTTATCTCCCCAGAACTGAGAGGCAAAGTCTTTGAAGTCATCAGGAAGCTGCGGGAAGAGCACGTGATTAGGTTGCATCTACTAAGGGAAGGGGGTACCCACCGTCTGAAAGTACGCGGCATGGCAACAGAGCTTACAAGAAGGTTGGCACCGTCGATATTTCGACTCGTTCCCGAAATACAGATACAGCGGCCAAAGTTTTGCGTGTCCGAATGACGTAAGGTGCGTGGAATCAGACCAAAGCATCATGCCAGCGACTACCCGGGGATGGCCACACCCAGGTTCGGGAGGTGATGCTTGCAATTGTTGGTGTGCCTCAATGAATGCATCGGAGGTGTAAAGCTCTCCGTATACTCGCATGTCATGCTCTTTGTGCGGTGGGTGCCAACGAAGTTCATAAGGCTCGTAGTGGAATTGAGATGAGTATGAGGGATCAGAAATCCTTTCGCGAATGGTTGATGTTAATGATCGATGGTAAAAGTCGTTAATGTGATAGATTTTAAGCCCAGGTTCCTGGCAACGACTGTGGAAAGGGACGGAAATTGGTACTACCGTGCGCCTCCATCCATCATCTTCGTCTAACCAGTTACCCGCGTCCGAGTCCAGTTGATTGTCAAACTGGTTTTGACCCAATGCCTTGTCCACGGCCGGCCAATTAGTCTTACCAACCTCTTCCGGATGGAAACCTTCACTACCGACAATATCAAGGAGCTCGCGGAAGCTCTCTTTGGACTTCTGAGCCCCTTGGTTCCAATACCAGTCTCCTAGCTGCATGGAGTTCTCATTCGGGTACGGATAGAAAGGGTTCTCTGAATTTGACACCCAGTGTCGTTGCTTTACTTTTGCGTCTACGCATTCATTGTCGATCGAGAATGGGTCCTCAGGGTCATGGGATGGAATCGACTCCGTTTGGTAGACCCGGTACAAGCCGAACTTGTTCTTTTGCGTTCTAAAAACGCGGCGAATCGATGAAGAAATCGAATTAACCAAAACGTCCATTACGGAGGTTGAAGGAGGGCTAGAGCCGGGAGCAGGCGCAGGTGCGGAGACGGAAGTAGGCGTGGACATAGATGCATGATGCGCAGTATGCGTGGAGCCTGGGGGTAGGGGCATTAAAGGTTCTGGCAACGCGTCTCTGAAACGAAGTGGTAAGCGTCTGTTGAGCCGACGGGAGCGACGTTGCGCCAGGGACGTTCCACCGTCATCTTCGATGCCCGTAGATGCAGGCTGTGGCAGGTCCTGTACCATATGCCCGAATAGTCAGTGATAGGTATGTTCAATTGTGAGCATGAATGGCCAGGCTACCTGACTCACGGCGGGATCTAGTAGAACGCCCTCTCTGTTCAACCCCAAATCGGACGAGACTGGGAGCCCAACATTTGGGACATCTATTACCGAAGAGTCAGCTCTGGATTCAGAAGTATGGGTGCGAGCCTTTTTTCGCTGGTAAAGTTCCTTTGCTTTGGTCAGCACACTCGAAAGGCGCTTTTTCCCCATCTGACAATTTTTCTCGTGCCTCTTAAAGGCACCTGGGTCGCAGAAGGAGCGACCGCAAACGCAGACCTGGAGTAAGGGGTTCGACTCGGACATGACAGCCTACGATGATAGCGCAGGAACGAGTGTTAGAGTAACAGTTACTAATATACTAACTAGTAACCCTTCGGGCCGTGTGAACGCGTATCGGACTCCGACGATGGAAATCTCAATGATAGTTGAGCTCAGCAGGGGTTCTCTCCAGGTTTCCCCTTTGTCTGATTCGAACTTCAAGCCACGACAGAGTGTATGCAAACCGATCGAGAACTTAGGGGAAATGCATTAAGTTTTATGATGGACTGGAGTGAATTGAATAAGTTCACAATGAACACGGCACTCGCTGCGTCGTTCGGAAAGGACAAATGCGACGACTACCGGTCGAATCCGCGGCTTCCCTGGGAAAAACAAGGAGAAAGAGAAGTGGGAGAAAAAAAATAACAAAAAAGAATCGAAGAAGCGTTCACACAACCTCACAACAGGGAATCCAGCTTCGAAAGCGCCTCCAACACACCCGCGATCAGCTCAAACCCACTGGGGGTCGTCCTCGCCGTTCATCTCCTGTTTCACCTCCTGCACCAGACCAAGCACGCTCTCACGCCCACTCGGCAAAGTAATGCCGGTGCCGATCCTCTCTGCTGCCGCCTCCTCCGCTCACCCCACCACCGCCGGTGTTGCTCCCAAACGGCCAGCACGCAAACTCGGCCACTGTACCTCGTTGCATCTCTAAAAGGCGGCTTCGCGATCTTCTTACGTCAGCCGGCTGAACGCATTGTCGAGGACGCTAGATCTACATGGATCACATGATGCAGCATCTGGGAGTCACTTGGATTCGTCAAGGCAGGATTGATACGAGGCAGGAAGACTTAAGCGGACGGATGGGCCAGGGGAAGAATACGTCGACGCGTTGGTGTTTTACAAGCGCTTTGACGCTTGCCGCGTACGCTGCACATGCGAGACACACCGCGCGCGTGACTCGGCATTGCGTACCTTCCTTATCAAGAGCGCTCGGTGGGACGGCGGACGTTGTCGCCGTCAGGAGCGCGCGATGATGGATTCTTTAGTCCGAACGTCGGCGACGGGGTGCGTGGTCATGTCAAAGAGGAGGAAGTTTCGTTTCTCATTGCGAAGGACGCCCTTGTCGGCGACACCCTTTGCGAAGCGCTCCCTGACTTGCTTGAATTGGTATCCGATTTTCATAACGTTCCACGTTTCTCCTAAAGATGACGGGTCGGTTAGTTCGTTCACTTTTTTGTGGTGTGACAGGCACATGGTCAAGGCACACTATGGCCTGCTCGCATTAGCACTCGAAGCACTCACCACTCAGGAGATCAACCCAGCTATTCATAGTCAACTTCTCCAATTCTTGAGTCGTTATCATCTTCAGTGTCTCATCGAGTATCGTCTCCCCCGTATGTCTATCGTCGATGACGTCTACTAAGCGCTCAGGCAGGGGAGTTTTCCGTCTATTTGCGTCTTTGACGAGTGCTATCCGATGACGGAGTGCGAGCTCGATGAGTATGCATCCCCAGAGGGCGTACGAGATGCTATCGTTCCAGAAAGCGAGGTAACCTTGTTCAGTAATCAGTTAGCTATGAGCGCGAAGGTAGGGGGACGAAAACGAAAACGCTGTGTGCTCGAAATCATCCGGACAGGAGACATCCAGTCAATGATTCGCGGCTCATACTGCGGAAACCGCAGGTACAACTCGTGCGAACGACGGAGTAGGACAAACGAAACAAGGGTTGTCGTGCTACATACGTGCTTGTCCTTCAGTCCTAGCAGGAGAACCTCCATGATAGTGAGACGGGCATTCTGCCGCCATGGCGGTTATCTTGTCTCTCTTCATCAAGGTCGCGCGGGTCGAACGCAATTTTGTTTCCACCCTCGAAAGTGGAGCCCGCGTGGGTGATTACCGCGCCATTTGACGCTGTGCCGTTCGTGTGCCGGCTTGAACTGGTAAGAACATCTGCGGAGGCGGAGGAAATGGAGGCAGTGGCTACACGTCGTCGAGATAGCCCGGTTGACGAGTTCACCGTCCGAGAGCTTGCACAAAACGAGTCGCGACGAGTCCGCCGAGTTTGTGTGAAGAGAACGGAAGAAGAAGTGCTTGCAATGAGCCAAAAAGATAATAAGAACAGATGAGTTCAAGTCTTGGTAGTAGAACGATGCAGCCGCGCGGGTAACTGTGTCACAGGCATATCGAGTTAGGAGACGACGTCTATCAACAAGAAAAGGGAAAGAGACAAACAAACTGGCAGAGTACTCTGTTTCTTTGCAGCACTGGCGAACGAGACTGTCCTCCCACAATGGTATTATGTCGTTTTTGCAGCCCGCGACACCTTCGGTGGCGTCCTTTGCTACTTACACCATCGTGTTTGATGAGTCTCCGAGATTCAGAGCCTTCCCAGGGATCCATGCGAGAGGCCTGCAGGAAGCTTAGCCAGTTTCGGGATCGGACATAGAATTGGAGGACGTCCGTGGTGAAAGTTTGGGAGACTGCGAAGAGTGATCCCAAATGTCTGCGTCTTTCACACCAAGCAGTCACTTCAGGTTGGTCTCGACTCCGCGGAGGGGACGGAGGCAGAGTCGAAGCAAGTGGTGGTTGTCGGTGAAAGGGAGGGGATCAGGTTCGTCCTGGCTATCAATGGCTGCTTATTGTGCCTCGACGATCTTGTTCACGTTTTCGGAGCATACCGAAATCCCAATAGATGTCGTTAGAGTGCGTCATCCCGAAGTTGGTTTCGCAACGCTGCCAGTCCGACCAGGCTTTCAACAGGTTGAGGTGATGGTTGTTGGGCCGTCCCACGGAGGTGCCGTACGCGTACGCACGCGCACCGTTGTCCCCCGGAGATGAGGCGTGCAGAGGCGTGTTCGTCGACGTGGACGCCTTCTTTGGCGTACTGGGAGATATGGGAGATCCCTGTCTGCGAACCCGCGGTTCTATCTAATGAATTACCTCCCCACGTTCGTCGTCGATCGTTGCGACGCGGGGTATGAACGCTTCTGTCCCCCACGGTGATTCGTCACACCGGCACATTCATGATCGTACACACCAAGCGAGCCGTTGGGTTCGTCTCTGACTTGGCGAGCCAAGGCACCGCGTGAGTATGTACCTCTGAGTCGTTCGAGACTTGGCGCTGAAATCCTACTCTAAAGCGGGGGATCGAGATCGGGTTTCTGTTATCTCCTTCTCTCCATATCGCTATCGTTCTGTTCTCTCTCAGTCACGGCGTTACATCGTGTCTTTCTGCTCGGGCGCGTCCGAGTCCAGGGCTAATACAGGACGGGAAAAGTGGGATGATGGGATAGGATATATGGCAAGCAAGGACTTTGCTGGCCGTGCGTGGAGGACAGATCCCATGATGGTGACATTGGGAAACCCATCCCCCCCGTCCGAGTCCTCGCGTTCGCTCTCTGTGTGCCTCTCTCGGTTTGGCGGCGTCATCGGAACGATTCTTTTCATTGCGAGACAGAGTGTTTGTCGAACAGGAACAGGGGGGGACGAACCCTGAGACGGCGGGCTTCGGGCTTCAGGACACGCTTCAGGGCTTCAGAGGTCACCGGTCCACCGCGGTCATATGTGTGGACGCGTGTGATCATGATCACATGGCCACCTCCGAGTCGAAATGGAAACTCTGTGTTCGACGCCGATTGTGACTTGTCGATGTGACGCTGGCTCTCCTTTTGTCTCTACCACGGGCCGTTAGCGACCTAAGAGGCACCGTGACGTTCTTGCATCCACTGCCATTACGAGAAATTGTATCGAATGCACTCGCCACACCCCACTGCCCCACTCCCTCAATGTAGTACCTTGGAAGATGTAGCGGGGGTCAATTCAGTCTCGTCCTGTGTGTGCTGTACTTGACAGCCACCGAGATAGATAGTCGTGCAAGGTTCCAACTAGTAACGGCGCTTGTGCCCAACCTACTTAGCGGTGGGGTTTCAAGCTAATTAGCATCCAGCTGTTGATCTAATCCGGACAATCCGAAGCAGTGTGTTGTGGGGTTATCTAGGGCAGTGCCGGAGAGCTTATTCTTGCTGAGCGGGCGTCTGAAGAACGGGCACCCTCGCATACTTTCGTGTCCTCTCCGCCATCAAACATTCCACCTTCTTTGCCCCGCCTTCCCCTCCCCTCCCAGACCAGCCCACGCTTTGCTTCGCGATGGTAAATGGGTCGTCGTCAGTGACTCTCGCGCGAATCTTATACGAAGATCTGGGACTGCGTATGGGCGCTCGAACAAACAGGAGATCGATGCATGTCACTGACTCTTGAGGGTGGTGGATTTCCCTGTCAAAAGTGGTCGACGAGTGTCGGGTGTGATCGAGAGGGAGGTGCGTATCGAGGTACACTCACCACTTTCACACTTGGCCGAGTATCAGGATCTTGACATTCTGTTCTTGTTTTTTGAGGGCAGCTTTCTCTACGCGGAGTTCGTCGTCAATCTGGTCGCGGATTTGTTGTGTTTCGGCTTGGCGCTCTTCTCTGGCAGCCTTCTCTTCGGGATTCTCGTCTCCTCTTGTTGCAAATCACGACGATCTTGGACAGCTTTACCGCTCCGCCTGCAGCGCTCTTGGCGTGCGCGAGCGCATCCTCGGACCACACGCGCCGGATGCGGCGTTCGATGTCTGCGTCTTTGTTCCCACCGGTCCATATGGCGTGCTCGGTGCGTAACGTGCTGGGCAGGTGGTAAAGTTTTTGGGACGCGAGGCGGATAAGCGCAGGGTGGTGGGCAGACAGGTAATTACTCAGGGAATTTGGAATAGTCGCGCTGGCCAATAAGAGATGGAAGGGATATGAAATCTGTTGGTGGGGAATCGGATGTCGGCCGCGTGTTGTTGATCGAGACGTGAGAAAAGGGCAAGAGGGGTATAGGTTGACCCTTTGCCGCAGCGATGTCGGCCAATAATTGGCGTGTCGATGCCTCAAAGTCGGGATCTTCAACCAATATTAGTAGGATGCGTATGATCAATAGGATCGAACATACCAAACAGAACGTCTGCTTCATCGATGATGACCCACTCCACATTTTCCAGGCGAATTTCGGGTCCTGTCACCCAAAACTTCTGGGTGGGGGACGCAGTAAAGTCCTTCGATCCAGCCCTTCGCGCCTTTTCATGAGCTCTTTGTTCCCAATTCCAGCCCCTGCCTTTGTCTAACTCCAACAGCTTCATAGGAGTTCCGATAAGGACGTCGACTTCGTGGGATGAACGACCTTCCGTTACTTTCGACGAATGACTCGGAGCTAAAACATACGGCCGTTTGAGAAATTGTCGACTTGAAGGAGCAAACAAGAAAGCTCACCAACTTTCGGGCTGCTCTTTCTCGCTACTCTTCTACCTCCAGCCCATACATAACACGGACGACGTAGTGTGAATACAGCGGTTTATGCTCATTGCTCTTGGAGAGAGAACAACATATCGTAACGGCGCTGCCACGCCAAGTCTCCGACTCGGCTTGTGACCATGTAACACTCCGACACTAACATCACGTGATGAGTCTAGACTCTAACTTGAACACCTCGATCTCGATCACCGTCTTAAAGATGGCTTCGATCAATAAACAATTGGTTGTGTTCGAATTTGACTGGTTAGTTTCTATCCTCACATCCAGAATTCAAAATGTCACTGACCGTCACCAGGTCCATGGTAGACCAGGACTCTGATCGGTGGTTCTTCGAAGTCCTTGCGCTCGACATCCGCAGAAAAATGAGAGATCGCACCAGAGAGCCCGGAAGTACCATACCATGGACAGGCCTCGTGTGAGATCCAACCACCTCGTCATTTTTTGCCTTGCTGGTCGACGAGATCACCGTGATTGACTCTCCGTTTTCTCCGATCTCGAAGCGACAAGTGTCTGGATGAGTTGTCTCGGGAAGAGCGTGGAGTTCAGAGGCAAGACATCGAGAGCGCCATACGCCAAATCCCCTTCGTGAGTCTGCTTTACACCGATCAATGCACGGACGTTATGTCCACCTCAAACCGCCTCGCTCTGAAACGTGGCATCCAGCTCCTTAAGAACCCAGCTAGTATTGAAACCACGCTCTTCATCCTCTCCAACGCCAATACATTTTTCATCAACACCATTCTCCAGGTTCGTCTCCGCACTCGCAACAGGATAACCAGCGCGCCCGCTCACGATCTGCTTATTCCCCATAGAGGTGTGCGAGAAAAGATGCTGTGGCGTTGATGAGATTTGCACTCGGAGCCAATTCAGCAGAGGAAGAACACAGGAACGACGTCCGCCCAGTCAAAAGAGGACGGAGAACAGTTTCGGACCGCGAGGAATTTGTCCCGGATGTGCTCAACTTGCCGTCAGAACACGGATATAATTCTTCTTGGACGACATGAGGTATGAGATCCGAAGACTGGGGATGAATATCTTGAGAATATTCCTCCGTGCGAGTGGGCACATCAGGAAGTGCGGTACCCTTACTCGGGGGGGTAGAAAGCTCCAAATTATGCTCGGAAGTACCATCGTCGATTGTTCCACCTCTCGTGAGTTGCCTCCACACAATTGGTGATGACTGCACTGACTCGTTGCGTTTCATTTAGCAACAGGATGTTATCTGCGTGATCAACGTTCAGCACGACTGCATGGTTGCCCACTGCACTTCCACGAGGGCTGTACCCGAAAATCCAAGAACGTGCACTCACCTCACGGACGAAGGATCTTGTTGGCCATGTGCCTATTAATGCCTACATCGTCAATACCTCCTCCCTCCACAACTACCAGTGGCATGGCCACTGTCCCACGCATGCTTTACGACCAGGTCTATGCACCCATCCGACCACGCCTCACTACGTTTTCAGGCAGCTCGTCTACTCCGATAAAAGAAGGGAAGTGATGAAGCGGCTGATGATATGACTGTTTGTGATGCACCAGCCGGGCAGCCGGCTTTTGATCATTAAAAGAGAGCACAACGAAAAGGCAAAGGGAAAACTAGAGTACCACCTGCCCAATCCAGCGTACAATCCAACCAACCCAGCCGAAGTTCTAGCACATCAAATCACGGTGCTCAAAGTTCCTCTCAGACTGCAAGCGCAGGACCGTCCCAGTCTCATGGCTTCAACACGCACATTCATCCTCTCCCCGGGCCGTCCTCAGCTGGACATGCATCGTATAACCCAGCATGATTTCTTACTCGCCTCATTTCAGTGGCATGCCACAGTATTATAGTTATGTACCCAGGTGATAAACAAATTCAAGTTTGTCCACCGTGACAACACACATTTGTTTTTGGACCCGTATTCCTGGACCTAATTCGTGGGAATGACCAGGTCACGATGTTGCCTTATTAGGGCTCTTGGGTGGAATCCCGTCTCAATATGTACATCTGATTTCTCGCGAGTTGCCGGACTTTACATCCTGTCTTCATATGGATGACGGTTTCCATGTTGATTGTCTCGTGCGTTGCCGGATCGCTCGTCTCGTCTTTTGCTTCTCCTCTTCACACTGGGCGTCAAATCCAAACACGGCTCCCTCCTTGCCACCCACCATCTACGAATCAGCCAACCAAGTTTCTCCCCTCCTTCCCAACCTTAGGGTTAGTATTTACATATCCCAAGCTCTACATTGTAAACGCACTCACTGATCTTTTTTACTCGTCGGGTCGTTGCATCGACGATGACTCCGCCAGCGCCTCAAGTTTGTCGACATCTTCAAATTAATTTTGCTTGCAACAATTAACTCGGAGCTAACGGCGGCGTGCCACAACGCAACGACGCAACATGGTCTTATTGAAAATTTTCTTGTACGTTTATCCCTTCCGCACCTTTTTTTTCCCGTTTCTCTTTTCCCGTTGAAGTGTTCAAGTTGCCCCCTCCACTGCAGACAGGAAACGGTACGACGCTGCGACGGATCGGATGCCAACAACAACAACTCGACCTGACTCGACGCCAATGATGACTTCCTGCATGCATATACCAATGCCCAGAGATCGCCGGCCGACGACACATGCCCCCCGACGACCAGAATGGGTGCCACTACTATCGCACGGGTATATGAGCGCTGACCCGGGTTCCTGCGTGACGCGACGACGACTCATGCACTGGCACACAAGCACCCTCATTGGCCTCACCCGCAACGTCAACAATGACGACAGCACGCACGCGCCCTCACTGGCATGCACCCTCAAGCACTAGCACAATGCCGACGACACGCACACACCGCACACATGGCATTCCTTCACACAACTTCGATGACAAGGACTCCCTCACCCGCAATCATGTAAACGACAACAGGACGACACGACGATGCAATGCATGGTGGGGGTGATGTGAGGATGGAGATGGGAGACGGGAGACAGCGGCAGCGCAATGATGACGACAAAGACGGACGGCGACGACGAATGTGCCGGCGTTCCCACTTTTCTCCCTCCCTTAAGGCTCACTCCTCTTTCCCGCAGTACCACTTTACATCACGAGGACGCGACGACAACTGTCAACTCGATGACTCGGACAACGACGCATGGCGACGCGACATCGACGACACGATGATGACATGATGTCAGCGACACGACCGGCGACACAGACGACAATGCGACGAAGACATTGACGGCTCCAATAGACGACACGTTCGACTCGCATGATGAGATGATAACAACGGACGTCGTGACGACACGGCCGTGCACTCAGGCTGCCAGTGGCATGCGCACCCTAGGTGCCACACGACGACGACGACGACGACGAACGGTGCGACGATGGAACGACGCATATCCCCCAATGTGACGACACAACGACACGGCGTGCTGGCAGCACCACGCCATAACATCGTGATGACAATGATAAAAACTGGCACCTCACGACGACGAAGCAACCGGCGCACAGGTACAGGTATGTGTATGGGTGTACCACAGCGGTGACCCATGATATTGCCTATTTTGCGCAGAGATCGATGGCGAGGGCACTGGTTCGGGCGGGCGGGTGAGCGGGGAGGACGGTAGCATCAGTATAAATAAATGTAGATGACAATGGATTGCTTTGATTGACTCTGCGATCCGATTGATTTGGTGATCGCAAGCTGACTAGTAGGGGAGCTACACTGACCGGGAGGCTTTCAAATTGCATAAGCAAATTGCCTCAAACCATCCTCAACACCCAAGGCCAGTACAAATGCGGCCTGCCTCACAAGGCTCATTAAACAGCCAGCCATTCGGCACGGTATTATCTAGCCCAGAATGTCCTCCGACGGTGGTTACAACGCCCCCCACTTCTCATGCAAATCTCAGCTCCTCCCCCAAAAACGACAACCTGAGTGTACCACAAAAACGCACTTATATGCAGTTCTCTTTACCATCGGGGACAACTGTTCCTCAGCCTACTCGGGACCCTTCTAAGAAGGTCAAGACAGTGTGCACAACAGTAAGTTGGTGTGCTGTAGTGTGGACCATCGTTGATAACTATGTGCAGGTCTCAGCCACGAAGAAGTCACGAGAGGTTGAGGACCTCGAATCATTACGCATGCTACAGCTTGCCAGGGCAAGCTGTCACTCTTTCAGTGCACAAGTGCAGTATTGTCGCCTTCGTCTTCAAGAAATTGAAGTCATGCGCACCATCGCAATGGATGAGTGCGATGCAGCAGAAGCCGCTTTGCAAAGGGCGGAGTCACAGGTTGGGGAGCTAAGACATGTTCTGCATTCCAACGGTACGGCACTTGGGGATAGCGGTATCAAACTATTTAGTGGCAAGGGAAATGGCAGTGATGACGAGTTCTCATCTAAGGACTACAAATCACCTACACCGGACTACAAATCACCTACACCGGACGATGATAACCATGCTATCTAACCTATCATTATGTACATGGCAGTGTCGTTTGTACATGGCGGTGTCGTTTGTACATATTAGAGTACTACTATGTTGCAATTATGATCTCTCTCTTTCCTTCTTTTTGGACAAGCGATGACATATAGTAGTAACTCAGTGGCTAGCCTAGTCCCACATAAGAAAACACTTTGTATTTTGCCCTGTCAGGGCGCTGGCAGGGTTCCAGGTCGAGTTGGTGCAAGCAGTGCAGTAGGGTGTGTGTTAGATGTGTGGCCTAGTTGAGGGAAAGGTATCCCCGACTCCCACGTAAGTGTGGAGGTTTTCTCGCAGAAGTTCCTGCAAACGGACCCGCAGGAAATATTTAGTACATTCGTAATTTAGATCACGGGATTTCATTTATCCACACCAAATACACACAAATACACCCACGATAATGCAAGATTAATTTTCTAAGTACGTCGTACACTCGGGAAATGCCGACAGCGTCGGCCTCGGCGGCAAGAGCACAATGTCGGATTTTTGTACTAGGGAATTAGCACGTGTTGCGTGGGAAAGAAAAGTCGGTGCCGGCGCAAAGCTCCGCGCCCCCCCTCCAAGTTGCCCTTGTCCGAGTCCCCGACGGCGACAGGGTGTACTTCTCCAGCAAGACGGAAACGAAGTTGTTTCGGGGGGCCAGAGCAGCAAGTATGGTACCTTTGCGCATGGTCAATCCGGGTCGTGCGTGTCTTATGGCGATCCCCGCACAGGTGAGCTAGTGTGCCTTTTTGTATCGCACTCTCACTCATCCAAACTGTTACCATGGCAAGTTCGAGTCGTCGTTGGCTACGTTATGGCGGTTGTGCCCCTATGTCTCTCCCGCCAAGGGTCTTGTCGTGAGTTTCGACGGTAGTCTATCCATTCATGTTTACCTTACGATCAATCCACCAGGCGCTTATCGCATCACTTCATATCTTGACCCGAATCCTTACACCTCTTGTTCCGCTCTCCCTTGGCTCAGCCCTCAATGCGTTCCTCTCATCTGTTCCAGTCCTGATCCCCCTCGGCAGTTCCCCGTACACGTACATTTTTGCGTTCGCCTTGCTGCAGTTCCTCGTTTCTGACAGCGGTATTCCGAACTTTACTAAGGCTTTAGTTTCTCGCCTTGGTGCAGGTGCTGACGACGCACTGTCGTCTCACTACGCTGACCATGTTCTTGGCCCGTCTCTTGCTGAGGTCTACCTTTGGAGTGCTTGACAAACCCGCGGGGGTAGTTAATGGCAAGGGCTCAATTGATGGGGCCGGTGGTATTGAAATCAAGTTTGGTGCGTATCCATGTGCTCCCGCGCTGACTCATGAAAAATGCATGAAAATCGACAACGCGTTGCTTACGTATCCCTATACTGACTCGCAGGAGCCGGTTTCTACACTGGTGTTTCGTTTGTTCTTCCACCTTCGTCCGTAACGGCCATTGTCAGTGCGCCTGACTCCTGGAGGTCGAGTATCTCGAAGGCACTCTTCCGCTTGTATGACGTCGACTCCGGTTCCATCCATCTTAACGGCGTTCCCATCCAGTCCCTCTCACTTGCGTCTCGCCGCTCTGTTGTCGCTGCTGTCCCTAACATCCCTCCTGAGGGGCGCACGAAGGCTATCTCCCGTGCATTGGGAAAGGGTGCGAAAGTTATCCTTATTGAAGTTGTCCTTATTGAAGGTCTGTTAGAACCCGCATTCGTCAGGGCCGTGGTTTGGGACGTTGGAACGACCGGACTTGACGGCGTTGATGACGTTGATCAGTAAGTTGAAGGGAGACCTACTTGAACAATGACTTACCACCGTTAGCAGAATTATTGTTCTCAAGGATGGTCAATTGGTTGAACCCGGCTCCTTTAAGGATCTTGTGCAGGGAAACGGCGCATTTGCGTCGTTGTGGGCTGACCAGGTGCTCCCGTCCCTGGTTCTTCTTCCGCAACAGTGTCTGGCGTCGTAGAAGCATGTGATGCCTCGATTGTCACCGCACAACTCATCGACTTTCGAATCGATGAGGCCCCTGCTGTAGAGGCGTCCATTTTGGACTCGCACACGTGCGGTAACTGCGTCTATTCGTGCTCCGTTTCAGGGTGGTCTGGAACCTGCTGTGGTTGGACTTTCAGGTGCCACATATGATCACGAACACGGACAAAGACATCAAGAGCGGGTGTATCCGTACACCGTATCGTTGATGGGAAACGATGCAGACGTATGAGCAGACGTTGGCTCTGGTAGAGCATAATCAGGGAATCGAGTGGCTCGTCACCGAGTATCGGAACGAGGCGCAGAGGATGGTGGCTAAAGGTGGGTGTGGTTTGGTTTTCTGCTTGCCTCCGTTCCGCTCCTGACCCGACTGGCGTGCCTTTTATAATTGTAATTTTTCCTAGGTATGAGCATCCAGTGGGAATCGTAAACCAATCCGACGATTCGTTTCTGGTGGGGACGCGCGGGACAACCAACGCATGCAGTTCGTGCGCAAATTTGCAAGCTTGGTGATCAATTTATACATGGACAATCTCCGGGCAGTGGAAGACTCGTTGACGTGTGCGTACACGCACGAGGCATTTTCAGATCTGTTGATCAAGATACAGCCTGCGGAACAACCTGGGGCCTGGCTCGGACTATGCTGACTCGAAGGATATGTACGTTGTATATTTTCATCACCGGCGTGGCAGTAACGTTTCAACAACTGTCTATCAATTGCGTGTTATTACGAAGTTGGTTATTCCCTTGAAGAGTCGGGGACTTGTCGCAAGAGCGCCGCTACGATGCGGTAGTAGGAGGTCGAAAGGCAAGCAGAACACTAGGGCAGGCTCAGGAAGCATGGAAGCATGGATCGATCCGGTGACAAGCAGAGTGCCAGGGGATCCTGAGAACAGAAGAATCGTAAGTACGTATATAAGATTTGAAGCAGTCCATCAGCGATTTCCTCAAGCCTGACGATGGCTCACGATAACCATCACCCAGGTTTTTACAACACAACACAATGGTTGTCAACGACCACCCCCGGGCCCACCTATCCAAACCAATCACAAGTTTCGGTAGATCCAGCCTTCGCCGATATTGGCTACAACACCACGGGTGGGCTGCCGGTGCAAGGGTGCGTGACCACCACTGAGGTCGTTTCGGACTAAACTTTTACCCACAGGTATCCAGGCTACAGCGCCATAGTGCATCAGGACCGCCTACAAGTCATCGGAGACGGCGTCTCGTCGCGTTACTCATCCCCCTCATGCACCTCCTCTCTTCCGTCTTCGGTCATGGATCGAGACTATCCTCCCAAACGCCGTGCCCCGCGGGAGGATCATAAGCGCCGCTTACCAAATTTGTCGCAGAACACGCAAAAGGTCATGGCGTACGCACGGCGTGCGTTAGTCAACGATATGGTTAACGACGTGGGCTGGCCACATTCCAAGAGGGCAGTGGCCGAATACAAATCTTCTTTGAAGGAAATTATTTTGGAAGCCAAAAACGCCCTGGAGCTGCAAGAAGGTATGTGTCATATTTTTGTATGTTCTATATAACCTGTTGACATACGTAACAGACGTCTCTTTGACAAATGAAATGGAAGACGCCGTAAGTTTTCTTCCTTCACTGGTTCCTCGTTTAACCGTTTACATTATAGTTACTGAAGGAAACTACTTATGTGCGCTCGAAGATCGTCGAGTATGCGGAAGAACACGCGGATAAGTTCTTCGTGACAGATGGAGCTGATCTGATTGTGGACCCCGCCGAATCCCGCGCTCGGAAAGTTGCTCATCTCGAGCAGCTTTCAGATCATCGCACACCGACGTTCTTTTTCCATGAACACGACGAGAAGGTATAGTTTTCAGACTATGATCAGTTCTTGTATTTCTGACACTAAATGATCAGGGTAACGTTACTCGCTGGTTTGGAAACTCCATTTTAGAGACGTTCCACATCAAGTTCTGGTACACCAGCACCGTCTCGCCCGTCAAGCACTTCGCCTCCACCTACCACACCACGCCGACACGGATGTATGCCCTATCAGCCGTCGCCGTATGTGCCCCCTAAGTAATTAAAAATGACACTAATCTTTGTTCCGAGTTTGTAGCTCCTCTGCGCCTGCCGGCGGGTCGCAACAGGTCGAAAGCACAAGTCCGGGAACACATTGGCCTTCGCTGGGACCGTCTTTGGTCCTATCTTCGACGCTTACCACTCCGCGTTAGAGGAATACTTAGATCACCCAGACATTGGTAAGGAGGTCAAAGCGCGGTTGGTTTTGCTAAATCAAATGGGATTGTGAGCCTAGTTCCGTTCCCGGCGAGATTACTAATCATGTAGTCGACAGGGAGATGATGCTAGCAGAGCCAATGGCAGAGAAGCCTTCGTCGTCAGTCCCCCCGGTATACGTCCCCCCTCCCCGGCAGGCTGCCGATCCCGGGCTCTCCTCGTCCTCGTCCTGAAAGTTGTATGTTTCCGGTTTCGTGATGCGCCAATCCCCAATGACTTCGACGGCACTTTATGTACTTGTTGATCAATCCTTTATGTACTGTATGTGACCTTGCAACAGAGCGCTTGACCTCAACTTTGAACCAGCCTTCCGCCTCCCGCCTGCCCTGCATTGTAAGCAACACATTCGGGAATGCACACACATCCCCCACAAGAGCCACACGCAGTCTGTGCGATTCCTTCTCCCTCTGCTGTACCTTGTCCGATCCGAGATACAAATAGCTCTGTCCCGAAGCGGGGACTCCAACTTCTCGGAGTCACTCATGTCGACCTACCATACATTGTCCAGCACCACCCCGCATACCTGCAGTCTCACCTCTGTAGCCTTCTCTGCAAGGCTCACTCACAGCGGCACAGCGTAAACACGTGCGCCCTATCATGAAAATGTAGCCAGGGTCCAACTCCGAGCGCCCGCACGCTCACAGCCTGAGGGTCACCCTTGCTACACTCACTTCTTGCCTTCCACCCGCTCGCTCTCGTTCGCCTCACCGTTCGCCCTAGCCCTCCAAGTCACCACCTTGCTGCTCCTGCACATCCATGCCAGCCCACTTGTGCGCGCACCTTCACCCTCCTTGTTTTCGTCCATCATCCCACTCCTAAATGTTCGCACTGGGATCAAGTTGCTGTTATTTCTGATGCCCCCAGGACCCAGATAATCATGAGTATGCCGGGTATCATTCATGAGGACAAGCACAACCACTACCTGTCGAATGAGGAACTGACGTCGCAAGTTAGGCTACAGGGTGCGTCATTGTTACTCCTCTATGTGCCAATGCTTACCCCCACATGTTGATGGCGATGCCTATAGCGGAAGTTGGGGGTTTCCATTCACAAGATTCATCTGACGCTGCTGCAATTGTGGCAGCTGCGGCCTGCGGGTTTTAAACCCGAGTTGGAAACCTTGCCTTTCTCAAGCCGGAGGACGCGCAAGATACGAGGACGCGCAGTATCTTGCGAAGACTCTAGAGGAGGAGGACGAGACTGAGCTTTCGGTGGATGAATGAAGGGACGCAAGATCATGCGCCGGTGTGACGGCGGTTTCGCCTGAATATCAAGGATGGTGCTTTCGCGACGGGAGCTTCCATCCAAATGTCTTGCAGACTGACCAGGCGGACGCGATCTTTAGATTCTCTACTCGATTTCGACGAGTAAATTTGTTATGTAACTTGTCGACATGGACTCCTTTTCATCCTCGCTATCTCATAGAAAATTGTCAAAATGGTATTCCACCACAACTCCTCAGACCCCCTCGCCGTCGTCACAGCACCCCCACGAGACGAGAGTCCCGAAAGAGAAGGCGGCCAGAGAAGAGCGCGAAGCCAAAGCACAGAAAATCAGCGACCAGATCGACGCCGGACGAACTCCGCGTAGAGAAAGCTGCCCTCAAAAAACAAGAACAGATTGTCAAGATCCTACTACTTGGTCAGAGTGAAAGTGGTGAGCGTACCTTCGACGATATGGACACACCTCCCTCTCGATCACACCTGACACTCTTGTCGTTTGCTTTCGACAGGGAAATCCACCACCGTCAAGAGTCAGTGACATGCATCGATCTCCACTTTGTCCGAGCGCTCATACTTAATCCCAGATTTTCGTATAAGATTCGCGTGAGACAACTTGAAGTGGGTGCAAGAACGCGCCTCTTGGAGAACAGTCCTACAGCTCAACCTCGTACGTTCCGTCAACAAGATCGTCGAGACATTACAAGCAGCCATGGATAACGAGGACGAGCCTGATCCCCTCCCTTTCGACAAACACCACCTGCTTCGACTCCGCCTCCGTCCCCTCCGCGGAGTCGAGACCGACCTGAAACGACTGCTTGGTGTAAAAGACGAAGAAGTTTGGGATCACTCTGCGCAGTCTCCAAAACTCTCACCTCGGACGTCCTCTGAATTC
>JBBPPM010000176.1:0-20477 GCA_038092015.1 Leccinum huronense
GTGTCGAGCTTCTTGCGGAACGCGGTTGATTCGGACTGCAGCTTTTGACCCTCTGCATATAATCCCCAACCTTGTCCGAGCACGCCTTCAACACGTTTCATGTAGGTCAGGAGTTGATTGATTTGTCAACCCCTGCATCTGAGACACGTCATTGTGGTATTTGAACTGGCAACGACGGCGTCAGCCAGCACGGTTCGAGAGTGTAGACGTTTGATGTGCTCCAGACTCGGAGTCGATGAGTAGGAGTGATCGGGATCGTTTGCACGCCGTGTAAGCTCAAGGTACTAAGAAATGACGACGGCTACCTTTGGTCGAATGAAAATTAAACTCCCATTCCGTGCGAGTTCCTACGCCTGGAAGATGTGAGATTGGCAAAACTTGATAAAGACACGTTAACGAGGTCAGGAGTCGGATTAATGTATGTACAGTATGTATTTATTTGGTGTGGACAAATGGAATCCCGTGATCTGAATTACAAATTTAGTAGAATTTTCCTGCGGGTCCGTTTGCAGGGAACTCTGGACGAATTCACGCGAGAAAACCCTCCCCCACTTACGTGGGAGTCGGGGACTAGGCCGCCGATCAGGCCAGGTTACCAAAAATTTGGAGGAATAATCGAATATGAGTAGTTTACATTAACGACTCATGTGGGAATAATTTTATTTTGGCCATGATGGCGGTCACTAGCACGCGATGACATCTTCTTTTTGCGGCAAACAGAGTTCAATTCTGGCCTCGCACTTTTATTAAGTCATCAAGGTCTGTGTCGTAATCGTCCTTTTCATCATATCTCGAGTCAAGAGGTCAGTGGAGGAGTGCGTGGATTCATAAAGCGAGTGGAGTGCCAATGGTGGTGCTGTTGTGTACACGTTCGGTTGATTAGATTGTTCATACTACGCTGCAACCTGATTACAAATCCGTGACGAAAGCGTGACGCGTGATGCTGGAATTTGGAGAGGTTTTCTGCAGCGCAATTTGCAACTCAGCTGACATGACGGCTGTCTCCAGAGTCCAGACTCCAGCCCGTCTGGGACGACACTAGGCGGCTCCGGCATGCTCTCTTCCAGAGTCGGGACCGAGCTCGTCGCCCGTGTCCCCCCTGCCGTGGCATAATGAAACTTCGGTCTCCGTTCCCCTTGCTTCAGTCACTCTATCTAGGATGCACTACTAATTTCAACTGGCGGGGGTGACAACAACGTGATCTACTCCTGCACACCGCGTATGTCCTCTATCTCACTGCATCAGCAAGACTGCAAAAAGTCTGGATTGACTGGAATGTACTGGATTGACTGGAGCAATTTAATTCATTAACTTATTCAAAAAGAATGGAATTTCATAACTGATTCCAGACGTTTAATGTATTATTCCCTCAGTGTTTTCATTATTCTAGTTGTTCTAGTAATCCAGTTAGCAGATTATATAGTCATTCTAGTACTTTCATTAATTTCAATAGGCTAGTAATGAAGTGATCAATATTTTACAATGTTATTAGTAATCTAGTGGTTCAGTACATCAGTTTTTCAAGTGGCTTCAGCATGCATGTAGACTAGTGTTTCAGGCTTACATTAATATTAGTATTACATTTCCACAGTTGTACAATGCTTCAGAGGTCTCAGTAGAGTAATAATGCATCAAGCCAGTTGTTTAGTGGTATCAAAAGCCAAATGGTTCAGTGGTTCAGTCAATTAGTTGTATCAGTTGTTGAGTTATTCATTAGTTTAGCTCTTCAATAAAGTAATCTGTTCCAGTAATCTAGCAATTTATAATGTCAGTTGTCCAGTAGTTCAATACTCAAGTGCTCAATTGCTTCAGATAATACAGTTGAAAACATGTCTAGTGCTCTAGTCTTTTAGTAGGTTCATGAATTCAGTAATCCAGTGCTCCAGTAAATACAGCTATCTAGCCATCCATGTAGTTTAGTTGTACAGAAATTCCAGTAAGCCAGTGTATCAATAAATTATTGATCCAGTGCTCCAGTAAATACAGCTATCCATATGTCCATGTACTTCAGTTGTACAGAAATTGCAGTCAGCGAGTTGTGCTAGTAAGCCAACACCCTAGTGGCCCAACTGTCCAGTAACCAATAATCCAATACTCCAGTAAACTAGTAAGCCAACAATTCAGTAATCCAGTGCTCCAGTAACAAAGTGGTTCAGTGCTCCAGTAAATACAGCTATCTAGCCATCCATGTAGTTTAGTTGTACAGAAATTCCAGTGAGCCAGTGTGTCAATAATTTATTGATCCAGTGCTCCAGTAAATACAGCTATCCAGATTTCCAGGTACTTTAGTTGTACAGAGATTCCAATAAGCCAGTTTTCTGACAAGCCAGTACTGAAGTATTCCAGTCTAACAGTAGGTTCAGCAATTCAGTAATCCAGTACTCCAGTAAACTAGTAAGCCAACAATTCAGTAATCCAGTGCTCCAGTAACAAAGTGGTTCAGTGCTCCAGTAAATACAGCTATCTAGCCATTCATGTGGTTTAGTTGTACAGAAATTCCAGTAAGCCAGTGTGTCAATAATTCATTGATCCAGTGCTCCAGTAAATACAGCTATCCAGATTTCCAGGTACTTTAGTTGTACAGACACTACAGTAATCCAGTCACTTCAGTAGATTCAATGATTCAATGATTTAGTGCTGCAGTGCTCCAATAATACAGCTTTTCTAGGTGTCCAGGTTGCTTGGCCATACAGAAAATACAGTAAGCCAGTGTTATAGTAAGTCAGAACTCTAGTGGCCCAGCTGTCCAGTAACCAATAATTCAATGCTTCAATAAACATAGCCATCTAGAATTCCAGGTAGTTTAGTTGTATAGAAATGCAAGTAAGCCAGTTGTTCTAATAAGTCAGCACTCTTGTGTTCCAGTGCTTCCAGATGTTACAGTTGCACTGTACTTTAGTGCTGCAGTGTTTCAGTAATCCAGTAGGTACAGTTATTCAACAATTCATTCTTTCAGTGGTATCCATTGATCCAAAAAATATAATATCCAGAATCCCAATTGTTCCATGGGGTTTTAAAAGTGATGCTCATAATTCATTATATATGCTGATATTATCATATACTGTCCCATGATGTTTCCCTTTAACTGATACTGCCCATGTAAGCTCAAAGTATAAAAAGACAACAACACCTGCCTTTGATTGAATGAACAGCACATAATTGAAACTTGGAAAACACTCATGACCACAGTGTCAGCCTATACATTTCAGGACGTACAAGGATGAGCTCACCCTTGGCAAATTGACAACCAACATGATGCAGCCCGCATAAGTTCGGGACACACGATGATGAGTTCTTTGGTTGAACGAACGGCATATAAAACTTGGAAAAGCATTCAGTCAGCTCACACCAACATCAGCCCGTACGGTTCGGGATGCACGAGGATCAGTTCTTTGGTTAGACGAACGGCGGCACATTAAACTTGGAGAAACACCCGCAACGGCAATGTCAGCCTACACCTTTTGGGACGCATGAGGATCAGCTCACCACTACACTAACATCAGCCCGCACGGTTCAGAATGTACGAGGATGAGGTCATTGGTTGAACGAACGGCACATTAAACTTGGAGGAACATTGGGTAAACTATACCGACATCAGTCGGCACGGTTTGGAATGCACGAGGATGAGGTCTTTGGTTGAACGAACAGAATATTAAACACTCACAACAGCAATGTCAGCCTACACCTTGCGGGACGCACAAGGATCAGCTCACCACAAACTACACCGACATCGCCCGCACAGTTCGGAATGCACGACGATGAGGTCATTGGTTGAACGAACGGCACATTAAACTTGGAACGCACGAGGATCAGCTCACCACTACAGCCCGCACGATTCGGAACGTACGAGGATGAGGTCTTTGGTTGAACGAACGGCACATTCAACACTCGCAACGGCAATGTCAGCCTACACCTTTCAGGACGCACAAGGATCAGCTCACCCCAAACTACACTGACATCAGCCCGCACGGTTCGGAATGCACGACGATGAGGTCTTCGGTTGAACGAACGGCACATAAAACGCTCGCAACGACAATGTCAGCCTACACCTCTCGGGACACAACGAGGATCAGCTCACCCCACATCGCCCGCACGGTTCGGGACGCACGACGATGAGGTCATTGGTTGAACGAACGGCACATTAAACCGCACGAGGATCAGCTCACCACTACAGCCCGCACGGTTCGGAATGTACGAGAATGAGGTCTTTGGTTGGACGAACGGAACATTACACACTCGCAACGGCAATGTCAGCCTACACCTTTCGGGACGTACTAGGATCAGCTCACCCCAAAATACACCGACATCGCCCGCATGGTTCGGGACGCACGACGATGAGGTCATTGGTTGAACGAACGGCACATTAAACTTGGAACGCACGAGGATCAGCTCACCACTACAGCCCGCACGGTTCGGAATGTACGAGGATGATGTCTTTGGTTGAACGAACGGCACATCAAACACTCGCAACGACAATGTCAGCCTACACCTTTCGGGATGCACAAGGATCAGCTCACCCCAAACTACACCGACATCGCCCGCACGGTTCGGGACGCACGAGGATGAGTTCTTCGGTTGAACGAACGGAACATTAAACACTCGCAACGGCAATGTCAGCCTACACCTTTCGAGACGCACTAGGATCAGCTCACCCCAAAATACACCGACATCGCCCGCACGGTTCGGAATACACGACGATGAGGTCTTTGGTTGAACGAACGGCACATAAAACGCTCGCAACGACAATGTCAGCCTACACCTCTCGGGACGCACGAGGATCAGCTCACCCCACAAAATACACCGACATCGCCCGCACGGTTCGGGACGCATGAGGATGAGTTCTTTGGTTGAACGAACAGCACATTAAACTTGGAAGAACATTCGGTCAGCTCACCCCAAACTTCACCGACATCAGCCCGCACGGTTTGGAATGCACGAGGATGAGTTCTGTGGTTGGACGAACGGCACATAAAACGCTCGCAACGACAATGTCAGCCTACACCTTTCGGGAAGCAACGAGGATCAGCTCACCCCAAAATACACCGACATCGCCCGCACGGTTCGGGACGCACGAGGATGAGTTCTGTGGTTGGACGAACGGCACATTAAACACTCGCAACGACAATGTCAGCCCACACCTTTCGGGACGCACAAGGATCAGCTCACCCCAAACTACACCAACATCGCCCGCACGGTTCGGAATGCACGACGATGAGGTCATTGGTTGAACGAACGGTACATTAAACTTGGAGGAACATTGGGTCAGCTCACCCCAAACTAACACGAGGATCAGCTCACCACTACGCTGACATCAGCCCGCACGGTTCGGGACGCACGAGGATGAGTTCTTTGGTTGAACGAACGGCACATTAAACACTCGCAACGGCAGTGTCGGCTTACACCTTTCGGGACGCACGAAGATCAGCTCATGCCAAACTGACCGCCTGGTTGAACAGCCAATTCTCCTCGACAATCGTCAATATCATCTCGCTTGACACCCTCCTGAGTCCTTGGATGCGACCCATAGTGTGGATGGTTGCTGCGATCGCCTGGTTGCTCGAGTAAAAATATGGCAGTGTTGAGATCATTCATGCGAGCGAGCAGAACATACGTGATGTTGTCGAGCACGTGCGTTTCCACATCGATCATGTAAGGCTCGCCAAAGATGACGACCTCAATGGGCTCTGTAGGTTCTCCAGCGGTGTCCTTGAGCTTGGGCACGACCTAGTTGAGATCGACGCCCATCCCACTAATCCTTGACCTCCGAGAGCTTCCAAGTGATCTCGTACTCGAGCGCGGCGATATCCCCCTGATGAGCGTGATGGTCCTTTAATTCCGACGTACACTTGTTGCCGAGGCTCCCGATGATGAGGATGAAGTTGTTGGAACTCTTGGTTTTGGCTTCATAGCGGTTGTGACAGATGTTGTGAATGATCGCCTTGAAGATGACTATAGTGAGTATAAGTCCTACTATAGGGAAACAAGAGCGCATACTTACATGATTCAGATGGCACTGACCGAGGCTTGACCACGGGCCTCCAACGTCCATTGCAGTGTTGGCTCGTCAATTACCAATGCCTCCTTGATGTCGACGTCGCCGAAGTAAGTAATAGTCGTCGTACCCAAACACTCATTGGTCTGAGCGTACGAACCGTAGTTTATATCAGCGTGCATGATGACACTCGCATTCGAAGCGACTTGACTCTGTTTTTAAACGTTGTAGACCTCGCTGACGATGTGGTTTGAGTTTCGAGAAAAGGTGTCACTTAGCTGTGTGACACCGAGGTCACAGGTCACTAAGTATTACATTCGGAATCCGTGCCTACAAGCTACGAAAAATGAATCGATGTTGGGAATCTGTTAAAACAATCTCCCAAATTCTGAGTCCTAGACGAGTCAGAAGTCGCTTGCGGTCATCATCCATTGAAAAAGGTCATCGGGGTACACGGGACGGTAATGACATGAAAACTAATTGGGAATAGGCGCTGCCTGTGCCGCCGCTACAGGGGACCCTCTCATGCCCTTGATGGTGGCGCTGGACCCCTCCTGCTCAGCCTGCACCGCGACAGGCTCTGTACTATATCCGCTCGAGCCTGAGCTAGTGATATTAGGTGACCCCTCTAACTTGCGTCTCTTCTTCGCTCTCTTCATCTCCATCGGCACCAACATCATCATCTGAGATGACTTGGACATAATGTGCGGTTGGGAATCCTCGCCATAAGGCTTCGGAGGTTTGACGGGCTGAGGGTCGGCGGGGGCATCATAGGGCCAGTTGTGGTTAAGGCATTCATTGTAAGCGTGGATCAATGCATCATGGTTTTGAAGAGCGAGTCGTCCTTTTTGAATGCGATGGGTCACCGTGAAAGCAATGTTCTCGTCGGCATTGGGGCCATCTCTCAGACGTTCGATGAGTGCAGCTTCAGATGGTGGGGGGGTATCGTAAAGACATTTGAAAATATCGGCCTGCTGGATGAGGAGCTGACACAGTGCCGGATGCTTCGGGAAGAGCGGTTCTTTGAACTGTTCCTGCATGCAAAGGAAGAACTTCTTCTGCCTGCCGGCACCCTCCTCTCCAACATCGTTGAATAGTTGCTCGATCAATACAGAGCGGCTGTCGAGAGAGAGGGAGGACGGGATAGTCATCAAGGCTGTCCAGAGCAGGACCCAGAAGCACGACTCCAAGTCGTCCGTGAACGTATGGGGATTGGTTGGATTGTACAAAAGTGATACAGACATGAATTGCCATGTGCCCTTGATCCACATCTTCAATTCGAGCGCATAACGACTGACGCCGAGACGTACCGTACGTGTTGTTTGCCTGCATCCACCACTATTGACTAATTTTGCCAAATCCCAATCTATGAGAAGACCGTTGCCAAAGTGGATGATGACATTTCCGGGACTCATGTCACGGTGTAAGATACCTGACTTGTGCAGCGCATCCATGTGGGCTGTGTGAGAAGCAATGAGACCTTGTGTCTCCATTAAACAAATAAGACTTGCCGATCAATCCATCACGAACAGCTGTCACAAGCTCACGTACGGAGCCGAACGACATCAACGAAGTCCCGGCGATGTTGAGAACAAGGCGATGATGGGTATGAGGAACGAGATTTATTGGGGTGCATGACCACCACTCCTTCGACAGCCTCACTGTCTGGGGCTGCTGTTCGGGGATGCATTCTACATCCCCAGAGGCGATGCAAGTAGGAACATTGCGAACGCCAGCACTATTCAGTCTCTTGTACGTCTCCCCTTCACTTAATATACCATTCAACAGGACACGCCAGGAATCTTTTAGAAAAACAGTGCGTTTGCCGTGCCACTCATATGCGGGGCACGCCCGTGTGGCACGGCCCACAGGTGGATATCCCGGTGGGGTGGGAGCAGGGAAGATGAGCAATAGTGAATCACTGCTTTCGACAGGCTGCGTGATTTTGAGCATGCGAGTTTTTTCTGGCAAGGACAATTGCTCTCTCGCCACTCTCGCTTCCTCACCGGTGGCCTCGTTGACAGTGGTGTCGACACCACGGAGCTGGGGGGAAGCCTGCGAGTAACGCCAGAAGAACTCAGCCAGCGTCTTGTCTTCTGCATATTTGATGGGTGTCGTAACGACGGCACCCTCTCGATCCCATCTGATGATATAAGCAATCTCACAAACAACGAGGACAGAAAAACAATGAGTACGAAATTGGGAGCCGAGTTGTGCTGATGCGTAACCGGTGATTTGGCCCAACGTACTGAGCGCCGTGTTGTTGTCCGAGATGAACATCGATTGATTCGATGTGATATATGGGTGAGTGAAAGCATCGTAGCGAGGATCCCACTTGAACTCGACAGTCATTTCGACTGTAGAGGAGTCGCATCCTGTAGAGGACGTGTCTGAGTAGACACAGAGGTCCGGTTTGATTTGATATGTAAACGCGCCACAGTTCTTGGTATCAGGCGTGCTGTGCGAATCGACCAGCCGTAATTCGGGACAGAAAGGTTTCATCTCCCGGGCCTACTTTGCAACATCAGCACTCCAAGAGGATGTGTACGTGTAATTGTGGCGTACAAACGTGGCGTATGCATCAAGTTCCGACTTAGATGCAACAGTGTCTTGAAAGGATTCGGGCGGGAAGGCAAACTCCTCGTAACGTGGCAGCTTGCTCGTGGGTAGGAATTCATCTAGGAAGCAAGCTGCAGGCATAGGGCCTATCATGGATTTCTTCATCTCGCGGCCCATGATCTGTAGAGTGGAATGGCGATGAAGGGTTAAGGTCGAATAAGGGAGGAAGCTTGTAGGGCCACGCTTTATGGGAGTACTCGGTGGGGCTGATACCGATGCTTGCTTTGGCCCGGGAGGAGGTGTTAGGTCTCGAGGGCGAGGGATAGTCGTGGCGTCACTAGGACTGCTGCCATTGGGCATAATCGCAGCGCCGAGGACAGAGTTTTGTTTTTCCGCATCGATAGGAGAAGACTCAGTAGGTGTAGAAGTTGCGGTAACCGTAACGGTGGGATTGCTACCCATTATTTACTGAATGAAATATCTTTGTCATGGTCACATGTGAGGTAATATTTGCGAGATTCAAGGAGTCGGACTCACACGGAACCTCTGAATCGGTAGTGAAGAGATGGATTGAGTTAGATTGACACGGCCAGTTCAACTTTGGTTGAACTTGCCAGTGGAGACGGTGGACTCAGTGGGTAAAACAATTACAAATCGACATCGACCACTAACTGCCTACTAACTACTCTCATTCCAAGGACTTCGGCAACGACCGAATGACATCAATCCACACGTGACCCAGGTCTGAAGATCTGACAGTGACACGCGATCGACGCTGAAGTTAAACGGTTGGGTCTGCGCGAGCGGTGGTAACGCACGAATGATAGGCTCATTATTCGTACACAAGGCAACAAGGGCCAGTCGACAAGCTCCGCGACATCTTAGCGTGAACGACGCCTAGGAGCATACTATCGGTAAGCGCTTCGCTACCCCCGGAATGACGAGTGGGACGCACCATAATCAAGGTGAAAATGTTGTCCTGACAAAGATGAACCGACTCTCCAAGACGGACGGGCAGGGCTTACCTTTGCAGCTTACGACATACATGACAAACGACGTGGACAGCACGGATGTGGCGAACAGTGCGAAGCCCGTGCCACCTCTCAAGTCCGAGAATACTGGCCACGACGCCACCAAAGCACGCGGAAAGGAACTTGGCGACGAGGGACTAACGGGTGCAAAGGCGAGGTACGGTTGAGCACTTGATTTTATGATCAAAAGTAGGACCCGGAAAGGCGTTGCGCAGACTTGGATCGACAGACTCCGCGGACTGCTCGTCGCTACGAATTTGCTGAATATGAGACCAAACGACCTCCTCGACATCAGTAATGACGACGAAAGGTCAAGTGTGATTTTCTTCCTTCGGCCCAGGCCCCCGCAGCATCTCCTTGGTCCCCACGTCGCGCGTCCTCAAGTCCGTTGTCCCTTGAGGCGGCGGTCGGCTCGAGCTATGGGCGTGCGCCTCCCCCGCCAGCCAGATACCCGTCCCTGTCCCTGTCCTGAGGACTCGGAAATAGACCCCACCTCCGTCGTTTCGGTTGCGTCGTCGAACACGGGTTCCCCGCGGGCGTAACGGCCCAGCGCCTTGCGAAACTTGGGGTGGTTCTGCACCTACCCAAGGCGTTCGTCAAGGACTTGTAGAGCCACCGAAACCGTGTTCTGCCGAATGAGTGGTGGTCGGGGATTGTTCGACCATTGAATCGACGGTCAAAGACTTGCTGTAGAAATCGACCGCGAATCGCAGGTCTTGTGGAAGTGAGACGCGGGCTCAGGCTCCGTGCGATATTGGTATAGCGTGAGATGTGACTGCAGTATTTCCACCTTGTCTTGCAGAATGGTGCCGCGTGACAGAAACGTCCTCTCCTCGGACATCTATCATCACGTGAGAGATCATCTGCAAACGTAAGGAGCAGGATGAGACGCGGCCGTCAACTGCGGGAAATCGAGAGTGGCGGGATAGGAACCGGATCGAACGAAAAAGCTTCTGCGCCATCCAGGATCCCCAGTGTAACTGAGGGACGCTGTTCGCCGTTTGGTTTATAGAGTTTGATTCCTCGGAAATCTTGTGTTCAGGAACATTCTCAAAGTCCACACAGAAAGGCCAATAACGAGGTGTATCAATTCTGATGGACACGAGCTTCCAAAGTCCGGTATCAGTGTCGGAGACTCGGAGAGATGAGCTGCGTGACGCCATTCTCGTTCCCTTCTTTCGTCGTGACGGCGAGGCTCTGCAGCGAGGACCCACAGGTGTCGTAATTGTTGTCTGAGGGAGCTCTTATTGTCGGATGAGACGTGGTGGAAGCGGGGGAAGAAAGTAGTGACCATGCATGCGATGGCCACGTTCGAGGTACCTTAAGTGAAACAACCGGCTCCAAGGAACGGCAAACCGAGCGATAGATGAGTCGCCGCATGCACGCCATACCTGAAGGCCTGGTGATCCATCCCAAATGCATACCTCAGGCTCCGTAAGCATGAGATTTACCCAGTGCCTGCCATAGCCATGTACAACACAATCGAGATGAGTTTGAGTCCCTCTCGTACTACGGCCGAGCTCTTGATTGTATGATCAAAACTAGGGCCCGGAGAACCATCAATCACAAGGCGTTTTGGAGAACTTGGATCGACAGACTCACCGCTCGTCGCCACGAAACTGCTAAACGTATCGAAATAATTTGACAGCGTGATGTATGCTTCATGGCGGGTCGATGGCGGGCAGCACCAGCGTACGTCAATCCGACTGCAAAAACAATATCTCGCAATGATGCTGTAGTAAGCTCCGTTGAGACCGTCTGCAATCGTCGAGAGGTGGAAGAAGCCGGTGCGGCTTGGCCGACAGCTAAAAAAGACGGCGGAGAGGGCGGCGAAGACGCAGTTGAGGACGGGGACGGGGAAAAGACGGGCTGGCGCGCGCGCACGAGCGCCGCCAGGGTCGGCGTATATGACGAGATGTACAAATTCGGTAGGTTCAGCGTGCCATTGTGGTACGGCCCCGCCGCATGCAGTGGTAACGTCGTCAGTTTCGATGTCGGGCACCACCAGATCCGCGAACCCCGCGGTAAGAACGTAGCCAACTCGTCGACGACTGGCCGCACGATCCAGTCCCAGAGCGTGCGTAGAACCACCACCAACTGTCGCTCCTGCGTTTTTTCATCGCCCACGTACCTCGTGTCCTTCAGCATTTTATACAGCTGTGTGGATAGCGCCGTCAGGTCGTCGAGCGTCGCAACGGGGAGAGGGACCAGTCGGGGCGGTGCATCGTGCAGGACTATTACCGCATCGCACCGCTGACGGCTGACGTTGACGAGGATCACAGGCCCGCCTACAGCAGCGGACTTCAAAGCCCCAAACGACGGTCGGTCCAAAAAGGACTCTAACCCTGGCTGCTGGCGGATACGCCCGACGATGTTATCCAACTCCTTCGACCATTGTCTATATTGGCGCGTGGCCTCTTCCATTGTCCGTCGCGATGAATTCACGGCAGATGATATTCTGTGCTCTTCGAAGGTGCTCTGCGCGATCAGGGAGCTCAACCGTTCAAAGTCGGAAGCCAACGCCTGTCCGACCTCGCCCGAGGACCGTAGCGCGTCAAGAGGCGTACGACTCCGCGACATCTGCGACCACAGCAGCCCGCGTCCTTGTTCCGACAGTTCGACTGCCAGTCCCAACTCACCCCTCCCGATTGCGCATGCTGTGGCGTCCGTCGCTAACGTAGCTTTCAAATTCCTGTTCAATAGCACATCTCGTCGGTCCTTGATGAATGCCGTGCCGAGGAGGTGTTGATTGAGAGAGCCAAGGGAGGTTTGATAGACGAGTAATGCAGACGAGTGGAGTAGATTTTCTGCAAACGTCGCCCACTCGAACGCAGCTAGAACGCTTTCGAAACTACGCGTCTGGGTATAACGCGCCGCTTGCTCGTAACACCGGAAACTGTCCTCCAGGAGGCAAGACTCTCGCGTCTCCAGGTACATGTCAATGGACAATCTGGCGGCTGCGTAAAAGATGGCATATATATTCTGGGAGCGTCTTCAGAACGCCTTGGAGGATACGGAGCGCTTCGTTGCCACCATCGCTGTCTTGAAGAAGTTTGGCTCGTCTGTATATCGCTTCTGCAAGGCGCATGTTTGTCACGGGCGCGTCAATGTGTGAAGGTGGCATATGTTCAAGCGCTTGCTTGTAGAAGTCAACGGCGGTCCCGAGGTGTTGGAGGTGGTTACGCAGACGTCCGAGCTTGAACAATACATTGCCGTAGTTTCGGCACAGCACTCCTCGAAAGATGTGCTTCGGTGGCATTCCTTCTGCAGCGACGCCAAAGAGCTGAACGGACCTTTCCAAGTCTTCCGCGTCCTTGTATTCATTGTAACGGGCAGACAAGATTGTAGCGAGGGTGATTGAAACGAGAAACTCTTCTGCCATAGCTGGGAGCGTCAGAGCACGCGACACACGATCGACCGCCGCATCCAAGTCGTCCCTGTTTCTCTGGGATTGAAAGCGCATAAAGAGTGCGTTGCCCAAGCCGATCAAGGCCTTCTTGTAATCGGTATGTCCGGGTGTGTAGGACAAAAGAATCCACTTCAGCCAAGAGAACGGCAGACACGTAATAGTTTGCGGCACTCTCTAGGCCCTGTAGATCATCGTCTGCTTTGGATTTAAGAAATTTGGCATCTGCGAGATTCCCTAAAACAAAGTGCCTTGATGGGTGAGCGGCAGGGCGTAGTTCCAGACAGGACTGGTAACGGCTCAGTGCTTCGTCCAGGTCGGTCTTGTTGCCCTGCTCTACGAACCGTTCTTTCACCGCATTCCCAAGGTTATTGAGGAGTGCATATCGGTTGGGGCTTTCAGTAGGGGAGGCTGATAGTGCCGTAGAACTGATGTCTCTATGACTCGATCAAGATCCTTTACATCACCGTAGCTCCGATATCTGGTGAGAAGACCGTTGGCCAAGTCTGCCACTAAAGGAACGTATGAAGACTCCTCCACCGTGCATGCCTCCAGAGCAGCCTCGAAGTAGTTGATGGCTTGCGTCAGGTCATTGGCGTTGCCCCGAAATTTGAACCGGCGACTGAGCGTCCCCCCCCCCCCCCCCCAGGTTGCTGTGAGCCGCGAGGCGCAGATGGTGGCCAGGTGGGCACAACTCTAGGAACTGCTCCCTCCAAGAGATGCACTCATCCAGGTCTTCAGGATTTCCTGAGAAGGCGAAGTGAGACATGAGCTTTTGTGCCAGGTTACCGAGCGCCGACAAGTATGATTCGTCGTCTGGATTCAACAGCGTCAACTTTTGCCTTGCGATTCCAACTTCATCAGGTTCTTGGGCCTCGACCGGGATTTCGACTGGCGCCTGGCTGTTCAGCAAGTCAACCAGCTTGCTAAACGCACAGCCTAGGGCTCTCCGACTCGTAGAGAACTTACTTTGTTTCAACCATAACTCACGGTTATAGGACGACGAAAAAGTCTGTGAAAGACGCTTCTTATCGCCGACGCCGAACGGACCACCGTGCGGGGCTCTCAGTGAACTTGAAGGCAGTGCTTATTCTGTCCCTATGGCCATATCATTATGTATCGATTGAGTCGACGATATATGTCAGCTCCTTCAGGTTCCAAAGCGAAGGGTGAATATGTGCACATCCGAACACCACGTATTTTTTTACTATTCCTGTCTGTGATATCCATGGGTTGCGGCTGGTGCGAACCATCGTGATTCAAGTTCGGCCCAACGCCATAGTTGCAGCTGGAGACGTGATGTTGAGGTCGAATGACTTGGCCCTGCAATGGTAGTTTTCGTTCCTTCGTGAACAAGCATATGCAGCCGCTGGAGACAAGCATCGTCGGCAGGGATTGGGAACCCTTTTCCAAGCATGATCGTCCCAAAGGCAAGAGCGGCAGAGGAAGTATATGTTTCTCGTTGCTCGTTGCTGAGATCAGGCTGCACGAGGTCCTTGCGACTGATTTGGTGGAGACAAACTTCGGCCATGATCCGGCGGTCCGAGTCCTTCGTACCTGAGTAGAGAAGTCCGACCTCCGCGAGCCCAGCGACTTGAGTCGGACAGAGAGAGGGAGAGCAAGGGTAGCAAGGGGGATGATGGGGGCGATAACAACGTGAATGAAGATGACGAGGACTCGGAGGGGGACGGACTCAGTGATGGCGGGGACGTGGACGACAACGAAGTTGAACTAGACGACAACGTGTATGAACTAGAAGGCTATGGCGCACTCTAGTAATAAGTCTTCGTACCACAACTTCGGTTCCGTCGGAAGTATGCTCAATGCTCGTTCGTGACTAGTATATCATGTCGTTTTCAGTTGCGTAAGGGTATCGTAACGGCGTTGCCACGCCAAGTCCCCGACTCGGGTTGTAACTGACGCACTGATAATCTCGTTTCTGACCCGAATCATCGTCAGTCTTACCAGAGACTTCTCGCGTACGTAGTCATATTCGCCCGACCACTATTCGCCGTTTACTCTTATTCGCTCGACCACTGTCACGCTGGGCGACCGCGAGTGTAGCTCGTACGAATCTATATAGTTATTTACTCGACGAATCGTAGCCTGTTTATTTCCTTCGTTCTGATACGAGTGACGCTTCGGATGAGTCAAGAGAGCATGCAACACATCTTTTCCATACTCGTGCTGCAGCCACAGTAAGTATACCTTCTGTAGGAGAAGTATCATCTCTGGACCGATACGAAACATAACCTAACAAGATTTCAGACAACAAACCACTCGTTCGTGTGCAGATAGATATTCATTTAACCAGCAACAAAAATCCACAGGATTTGCGAAAGGGCTCCCATTGAGATGGTGATAGTACAAAGGACCATCAAAACAGGGATAGTCATTCATTTCGTGGGGAACATCAAAAGGAGAACATTCAGTCTCATCAAGCACCCGCGCGCGGCGACATTCTCGCTTGCTAATGAACCTGTAATGGTGTACACCATCAATCATTTCGAGTTATACAATCTGAGGGCAACTCACATTTCGCAGTTTCAGCCTGGAAGAGAAACCAAAAAGGGTGGGGGAGAAACAGAAAGGCTCGAGAAAGAGGAGAAGATGTGACATACCGTGACATTAGTCATCTGAATCGCTTACGTGACCGTCTTTGTAATCAAAATGAAAACGCGTCTCGAGCTGCTTAACACCTCCAGTCCATTACTCTTTTCTTGCAATTTATTTCAGTTTTGGTCATTGGACGACGCCAAAGTGTCCGTTGTATTCCGGGACAAAAAAACGGCAGTAACTGACGCGAAATAAAAGGAAAAGAGCATCAAGGAAATAAAGGAGGCATCACGTGACAATTGTGGCTGCATTCCGTTTGGCTGGGTGCCTGACCATTTGAGTGCTCCAAAACCCTCCCCACTATTCGTCGGTCGAACGCCGAACGCCAGAATTTTTCAAAGTCACACGGAACTATATATATATAATTAATTACATGATAAGATGTGTGGACTTGTGGTGGTCATTGTGTCGTCATCGCATCTTCGTGTCGTCCGAGTCGTTGTTGTTGCGTGGCGCTGGGGGACGGGAACGGGGATGGGGATGGGGCGGGGGCAGAGTGGAAGAGGGCGACGGTTGTCGTCGTCGTTCCGGGCGAGGGGATGTGCGTGCACACTGTTGCGTCGTTGTTTTGAGGTATCCAAAGGTATGCCTTCAGATGCCCGTCAGCCCGAGTCCGTACAAGAACCCAGCATATTCTGGAGTTAACTTTGATAGTCTGTTGAAAGCAATCCACGAGCTTTCCCCCGGAAGTAATGCCCAGGCCCGCAGTGACTCCGTTGTGAAATTATCCCCGGTTGATGCATTCTTGAGAGGTACCTTACAAGGCCCAGGTCCAATGATGACGTTGGACACCTGGATCCTGATCTGATATTCAAGCTTCGAAATGACGTATGCTTCGCGAGTGACTTTCAGTACTGAGCCAAAGGTGAAAATTGCTTTGCCGTAGGGAAAAACAAAGGTCCTCTCTGCGATCCGCACAACTTGTTGTTGCTGCTCTTTTGCTTGGTCGTGCTCGCTACGATAGTTAGTCGATCTGTTCAAAGGAGAGTCAATACAACTCACTTTTTCAAGTCAGATCACTCGATGAGCCGGGCGGAAGGAATCCTAGACGAGCACAACATGCGCGATCGACCATCTTGGCCAAAGCGTATGCTTGCAAAAGACTTGAGACCCAGCTCCATGCCAGAGCGCGCGTCCACTTCACCTGCGCTTGCCACTTTCGCTTGTTCCAAAGCATTTATGGTGATCTGACGATGAGAAGTCTAGTAACGGATTAATTCGCGGCAAAAACGACAACATACAAAAATCACACCATGTACGTCTCAGCAGACTGATAGATTCCTTGCTGGGAAACTACCGACTGAACTATTGTGATACTGAAAGCTAAGTCGCCTCGACCGATCAGCTCGTAATGCTTCGGCAGTGGGAAGGAGCCGAAAGCAGCAGAGACATGCCACCTACGTACGCGTGGTAGAAGGTGAGGGCGAAGCGGGCATGGGACAGAGGCGCTTCTGGAAATCGGCCCACTCTGGCCTTACTATTTCTGCGATCTGGCAAATCAGAGGCACGAGCAACATGAGGGATCGCGTCGATGAACTACAAGCCGGAGATCCTCAGCGAGCATATGTAGCGCATATAGCACAGGTGATTGTTGGGTTTTAGCGTCACCAGAGCAAAGAGCCGACTTGTGAGGTGAGGGAGGAAGAGATGGGTGGTGTAATGTGGGATCGTCCTGAAGATCCCGAAAGCTGGTGCTCAGTGCAAAGAACTGTTCCCAATCAGTCAAACGAGACGAGTGACGACTGCCTGGGTAGGACAATTAAGTTCCGGAACCCTTGTGAGCGCAGAACTTAACACATAGACTCCATATTCGATGAGCCGCCGAAATTCCGTTGGGACCATGTCCGGAGAAACTCCAAATGCAGAGCGAAGGCCTCTTTTGCAAGAACAGTAAGGGATAAAGCTTGTAGAGCTTGGTTGACGAGGCGGTCGCAAGGAATCATGTCAAATTTGCCGCGATATGGTATGCTTGTCCCCCGGCGCAGAGCAGCGTGACCGGCGATACACATGCCGACAAGTATCGATGTAGTACCCGTTATTGGACCAAATTTATCCTTCTTTGCGTTCCCGGCCTGGGCGACTTCCAACACGTTAGGCAGTTCTTGGAGCCCATGAGTAAAAAAATAGCCACCGATCCACTAACAGATCCCATATCTCCTTGCCGCCAATGGGGGGACCACGGGTATGGCGTCCATCGTCGTCAAATAGCTGCAAGCCACCGTCTTGTTCACCTCCTCTACCGTAAGCAGGAAGACCGCAGACGGCACACAGGCACGCAAATTGCCAACAACGTGCGATCGCGAACGCCATCGAATCGCTGGTCAAAGAAAGCTGCGGAAATCTGAGACAACGACCCACCTGATAAATGACAACGCGGTGAGAGCAAGTCGCGCGATAATTTATAAAACTTACAATGCGCTGGGATACGAATGAGTGGTAAGCCTTTGCGCCTCATCTTACCATGTTCCGAGGCAGCGTTGAGCGCCTCTGCCTCCCCATCACTTCCGAGAGCCATATAGTAGTCCAGGTTGAGACTAAGGTGAGGTGCGTCGACCAGGCTGATAAACGTAGCGCCACGCGGATAACTCTTGTCGTTCTGAGTTGAACGTGATGAGAATGTCATCGATCTCAAACGGCTTGCGAGACACCCAGACGACCTCATCGACAGCAGGAATGACGACGAGAGGCTGAACGTGATTCTCTTCCTCGTCAGAAAGCCTAGTGTGACGACCGGGAAAGTCGCTCGCTGTGCCGGTGGTTATGCCGACGGCGGTAGGTTCGGAGAACGGGATTGCGATCGCAAACATGGTAGGGAGGGGGGCGTGGCCAATGGCGCGCGAATCGTCGATCTCCAGTGAATCGAGCTGACGTTGTATTATGACGCCGTGAGGATGCACGGTCTGCGAACGAGTAAGGACAGGGAGAACGTGTAGTCAGTTCCGTTGATCAGGTAGACCTTGCCTAGGAACACGAACACCGCTGCGACCTCCTCCAAGATGGATTGAGCCGACGGAGCGGCCTCAGATTGCTGCTGTTGCTGTTGCTCGCCTTTTTCGTATGTGTAATGAGCGGCAAGGGTGCACGGGCCCTGTGGTGTTGGAAGTATATGCGAACTTGCCCAGGCACACGCATTATATGGCCTGATCTTCAGCGGAAACGTCCCACTTCCTCTGGATGACACCTCCGTGACTGAGAACTACGCAGCGGTCGTTCCACGCTAGCTCTTGCTCCGCCCAGGAGTCGCATCCTTCATCGTAGAGTGGCGTATAGGCGGCGTTTACTGAGTCGGAGGGAGAGCCCTTTGGAGTGCCTCTGGTGGAACGAAGGAGAGAATGATGATGGTACACTACACCAAAGTCGGGCTTGGTGGCAAGTTGTCCAGGACAATCGTAGTTACGGTCCGGAATGACTTCGCAGATTCTCGGGAGTCGTGGGATGCGCGGGTACTATTCGAGCCTATCCAAAGGATGCTCGCCTTCTGCTTATCATGCCAAACGCGAATTCCCCCGGATGTTTGAGACATATGTCAATTCCAGGTGTGCGCGCGCTTTTATCGTCTTGATGTGTTGGAGCAGCGGTAGGTCCGGATATCCCTGGGACGCGTGCAACTACCGATCCCGAAGAGAGTCAGCGCCACCGTGTAAGCGCCACATTCGAGCAGCAGCCTTGTGCGGGCTATGCGTGTCTGGACCGGGAGCACATTGAGTGAGAGGCCGAGGGCGACTGTATGTCGGACGCGTCATGGTGGGGAAACGTGCGGTGATGAGCGCCCCGTTTTATTTTTCCGCGAAAGAATGATGTTGTCCTTGATACCGCTCGCGAATTTCCCTTGAGTTGTGAAGGAGATCTATCCCGGAAGGTAGTGCGCAAGTACGCAAACGACCGTCGACGGCAGGTGTGACAGCCTCGGACCGACGAGAGTCGATGTCGGACTTTTTTGGGGAGAGGGGAGAGGGCGCAAATGAACGAGGAGGGTGCATGCGTTGTTGTCGCCTCTATCGTGTGTGGTCACAGGCCTCGGGAATGTAGGTGGGTGAGTGCTTGAGCGCTGAGCGCTGAGCACGGTGCATCAATGTGGGTGGGAATGACTCCGAATGAGAGCCTGAGAGACAAGTCTCAGAAGAAAGATTAGATACTAGCGCATGCCGCAAATTAGTAACGACGCTTTCAAACGACGTCGACTCAGTATTCCTCTCGTCGCCTCTCCGCCAACCGATCCTTTCACCCTGCCAGAACCCACTCAGCGTGTGCCCGTCCGTCCGAAGCATCTACCAGACGGATGACCGGGACCCCAACAATTTTGTCGACTGCGAAGCCAACAAACGCCAAAGGTCAGTTGTGTACGTCAAGTTCGAGAATGACCGCGTCGTCTAGATCGTAGTGCCATACTACTCATGAGAACGTCTGCAGACAGTGTGCAAGTGCCAGCAGTCGCCAAGCTGATCACACTCTTTGCACGTCTCAGCGCCCGGTAAGTCTGAACGACCTCAAAGTTTCCCGTGATTGGTTGACACAACTTGCTCACACATCAGCCTCGATGCTGCCTCGTTGGAGACATGGCCCAAATAATGAACCACACGAAATTGCCGGAGAACGAGTCGGAAAACAATGGTGGTGACAGTGTTGGCGCGTGTGGTGTTCTTGCGGGGCTCTAGCGGGTAATCTACCTCAGGCTATTACACATAAACATATCTAGTCGTTCGTTCGGCTACTTATTAGAGGTGAAGCGGGCCGTGAGACCGTCGACATTTCTGTCGGTGGTCGCAAGCAATTGCTGTTGAGTTCTTGTCTGCGAGTACCAAATAGTGAAAATTATTCAGGTCACACTGTATCTCTGCCTGTGCCAACCGTGATTGATTGCTTGGGCCATTGT
>JBBPPM010000177.1:0-20466 GCA_038092015.1 Leccinum huronense
GAGAGACGGAGAGGAACGGAGAGAGACGGAGAGGAACGGAGAGAGACGGAGAGGAACGGAGAGAGACGGAGAGGAACGGAGAGAGACGGAGAGGAACGGAGAGAGACGGAGAGGAACGGAGAGAGACAGAGAGGAACGGAGAGAGACAGAGAGGAACGGAGAGAGACGGAGAGGAACGGAGAGAGACGGAGAGGAACGGAGAGAGACGGAGAGGAACGGAGAGAGACGGAGAGGAACGGAGAGAGACGGAGAGGAACGAAGAGATAGAGAGATCTAGTAGAAGAGACGAGGAAGGCGGAGATGAGGGGAGGTGGAGACGAGGGGAGGCGGAGATGAGTGGAGACGAGAGACTCGGAGACGACTCGGAGGACTCGGGGACGAGGACTCGGAGACGAGGACTCGGGGACGAGGACTCGGAGACAAGGACTCGGAGATGAGGACTCGGAGACGAGGACTCGGAGATGAGGACTCGGAGACAAGGACTCGGAGATGAGGACTCGGAGACAAGGACTCGGAGATGAGGACTCACATCAGGAAAAATCCTCCCTTTCCTATGGCACTATTTGTAGATATCTGACTATATAATGGCCTATATATGCTATATGGATTTTATGGCTAAAAGGGAAAAGTCCCTCTTTATATATCATGAAATAGCACACATATAGTTGCATATAGTTCAATATAGTAGTCCATTATAGCCTGCTGTCAACACTTGCAAATCATCCTATATTGCACATATTGGTACAAATAGTGCTATAAGGAAAAGGTATGCAACCTTCTGACGCTTTCCCCTATGGCATCATTTTTCACCGATTTGCACTCATTTGGCTCGAATTGCAACGGATGAATTGCTCATTGAGCGATGAAAATTTGTCTATATTACAGTCTTCGTTAATGACAAGTAGGCTTCATACAACAGCATCTATAGGAGAATACACTGGCAACGCGACTCAGAATGACACAAATGCACTATACATTCAGGATTCGTGGGCCCGGTTAGTAGCCTTAGCCTCAAGAGCAGTAAAATCGTATGCATAACTCGTGGACACTTCAGCGAAAACTCTATAAATGGAAGACGTTTGAGAAATGTGATGCCGGATGACTTGTAAGAAATGATGACAACACCCACCCCGTCTCCTCCTGGATTCTCTTTTGCACCAACTTCAAGTAAGAAGGAGATCTTTGCTGAAACTCCCTCAGCATATTCATATAGAATTGCCACCTTGGTGAATTGGTGAAAAAAGAACATTTAAATATGATAAATTTGTACCACTTACTTTGGGCCGAACAAGGTGTCATTGAATTCGAGTGTGGTTCCACCAGCAATTCCTGTAAGAATACAGTTGATCTATGAAGTTGGTTAGCTTAAGAACCAGGCTAAATAAAAATTCCTACCGCTGTAGCCACCAGGGCCATCTGGCAGATTGGTGCATTGAGGAAAGGGTTGGTGGGAGTGGATCCATACTTTTGGCCGCCTGCACGGTTTCCCCACCATTGGGCCTTGATGAGTTGGGCAATAATTGGATGCCCCCAAGGAGCATCGTCATCATAAGTGCGTTCCTTATATTCCACATTCAGCTTCTAGACTTTCTTGAATAGCTTACGGATGAATCACTTACTTTGATGTTGACGTTGCTGTGCAACATCTTATTCCCGTCCACCAACCACCTCACCGCTTCCTGTAGTTCGTCTCCTTTCAGTCCCCCAGGGAGGCCATATGCATGGGGAACCGCCATGCGAGCCTTGAGAACTAGCTCCCCACGTATTTGGGTGGCGCCGCCCCAACTCTATTAAAGTTAAAAGTAATAATAAGTACTAGACAATCAATAGGATCATCACTTACGTAGTCGATCAGTTTCTTTTTCTTGGTGAGATCATTGTCGAGCTCTTTGAGAAGTACTGTGAGCTGTTTGTCTCCTTTGGCGCCCTCCACAAGGACCTTCCAGCATAGCTCATCCTTTTTCAGCGCCGGCGGAAAGGCATCAGTGACCGAAATATATTGACGGATCAAACCATGTCCTATTTTTGCTATGCGTTCGGCACGAGGGGTATCAAACGAACCCAGAGTGACCTTGGTGGCCTTGGGGCCATGTCGACCGCTAGTAGAGGGCGGCGGGGTCTTCTTCATGGGCTCGACAACCATCTACATGACATAGACAACTAATTGTTAGCATCGCCTCAAAGTAGTAAGGTAAAAAGAATGCCTCATCGTCAACAATATCTGCAATACCCTCGTCCTCACGGTCTGCATCAGTATCACGTGGGCCTGCTTCTTCATCACGGTCATCTTCTTGGTGGGTCCTCGGGTCTTCCTCAAGATCATTCCACAGGTCGTCAAGCGACGCAACAGCACCTTCCCGGCGCAGCCTCTTGGTGCGAGGTTGGGCATCGAGGGACTCTTCGTCTTCAGACTGTGTACGTTCCCTTTCTTCTTCCTCTTGTTCTCGAATGAGCATGGATGTCGTTCTTTTTCTTGTCGCTTACATGGTTAGTACTGCAGTCAGCGATCTGGGCTCCATTCAACCCAATAAAAACACTTACCTTGTTTTTCAGCCTCCAATTGCGCAGCCTCGACCGCTTTTCTTTTGGCCTCGAGTTCCTTGAGTAACTTAGCATCAGATTCACTCAGGCCAGCCCTTTTCTTGCTGCTTTTTCCTGCTCTGGGGCTGGCTGCGCGCTTTTTGCCTCTCGTAGTCAGAGCCATGGGGGGTAGGAAAAGGAAGAATGGATGGAAGGATTTTTAAAAAAAAGGTTCTTTATAACGTTGAATTAGATCCTGTGCCCGTCACAGTCCCGCCCGTTCCCAGACCATTGGCTGCTTGGCATAATCAGCGATCGGCGCCCTTCTCCGTGGCAGTCGGTTTCGGTCACCAAACTTTATTCTTATATTAGTACTACCATATACAAATCGGTAGAAGTGAGCGTAAGCACCGATTCACCACCAGAATGACCGCCACACCTGTGATCAAAGTTGCCTGTAAGAATGCATAAGTCATGGATACAAACGGAAACAACAATGAAAACCGACAGAGCATAGTAAATCTCCTTGTACGGCTGAGCGTTTGTCGGGATCGTAGTATATGGGTATCCATGTGTGCCCTGGCCATGGAGCATGCAGCGATGTCAGTCCCGGCGTTCTGGTCTTCGAAGTATGCGCCTTGCAAGAAACCTGGGGTTTGTTCCAGAATAAATGGGATGTTCCTTACGACCCAAACTTTCTGATCAGAAAAAAACTCACCCTTCGTCTCCTTCAAATTTTCCGGAGAACCTCCATGACCTCCGACTGCACGTCCTCGGGAACTAACCGGTGGAATTCGAGTTTGCATCCTGGGCGAACATGACCGGGAGAGTAGACAAGAATGCCAATACAGAAAGACAGAAAGACGTGAGGACAGTCTTGAGAGGAACACGTCCGGACGGAGGTAATCGAGCAAGGTCCACCTGTGGGGAGAAGAGCATCAGAGAAACCGCCGAGATATAGGGCAGGAACCACATCGCTTGGTTCTCACCAAACCCGCACTGTATTACGTGGGGGGAATCGTCGCTGTTGGGTCTCCGGCTGCCTCATACTATCGTGCACTTTCCCTGCAAGTAATCATCCTGGATATCCTGCAAGTCGTCGACGGTGAGTAATGACTTGAGTACATGCCAGTACCCGCTCACAAAAGAATTGACAGAGAGAAGTCTCATTCAATTGTAAGTAACACGTTCCTTTCCTGCGATCTTGGCCAGGTGCCCGTACTCCATCTAAAAGGGGGCCATTTCCGCCAATAAGCCCGATCCATCCATAATATGTTTTTTTTTCCGCTGAAATGTTACCATGTAGGAATCAATCCCGAAACGAAATTTCAATGAATAAGGCTGACCTGTAGGTATCGACAGCATAAGCCGGGAATCCACTCTTCGCATCGAACGTCCGCATCGAACGCAGGGGCCATTTCTTAACCTTTCTAAAGTCCCATGCTATCACGTATTTGCCAGTCACCGTGACAATCGCATTCTCCTCCTGGCCTTCTCCTTGATTAAACCTAGCAAGAATCATGGTCGCACACTGCACATCATCAGTTGAGAAAAGTGCCTACCGAGCGGGGGAAAAACTGATCTCGTGGTTCATGTATGCTGCGTGTTCCGCACGCAACGTAAGTCGTCGTGGTATCGGCTTCGCTTCCGCAGGGAGACTACGATCGAAGCCCAAGGAACCAGAGTATCTGCCCTCGCCAATCAGCGTGTCAATGAGAAGCAAATAGCTCTTTGTCATTGCGACCGCAGTGACATCAATGCCAATGATGGGATCTCCAAGAGGTGGCAATGCCGTCTTCGCATTCTTGCCGATGCAGTCGAATAGTCTAATGTCACCCTTCTCGCTCACTACAGCGACTTTGCCGCTAGCCGTAGTCACAAGGCCGGAAGCTATCGACCATCTTGTTTCCAGAGATACGCGGGTCGATACGGAAGAGAGCGTTGTGCGATGCGCCAACGAGGGTCTGCTCTCTGGTGGTTTGAGCAAATTTGTTATCTGGCGCCATGTGGTCGACCATAACGTTGTCATGGACTTTCCACTCCTCGACGACTTTTCCGCGTTCAATGTCCATGTTATACAACAAGGGGGGGTCGGTAGGATTCATTAAGATCATTTTTGTGTCTTGAGGGTGAAGCATAACCTTCCGCATTGTCAACATGTTTACAGCCGAAAAATGAGAAGTGGACTCACTCTCGCGGTTTGAACACCTTCCCCTTGGGAGTTATTATCTTGCTGATAGTTGCACAATACTTAACTTGATTGTCGCCAGCATGAGAGAAGACGCCGATATGATTGTTCCCCCGTACAACGTATGAGCGGTCACCCTTATATCCAACCGTAAGCATCGAGTTGCGCTCTCCAGATAACTGTGGAACAGAGGATTCTTCCGCCTCCTCCTCCTCCTCTTCATCGTCGCTTGGTTCTGTGACAATCAGAAATACAAAGCTACTTTGGGAGAAAAACAACTACCTTCATCAGGATGAAGCTCGGATAAAACCTCCTCTTCGTCACCCTGTTCGTCTTGTACGTTCCGCATCTCCACATCTTCAGTGTTAGAATTGCTTATTTGGTTTCGTCGTAAGGGTTTGTGGCGTACGTTGCGTCTTTCTAACGTAGCGAGCTGGTCAAGGTGTTATAATTTCCTCGAGACCCGCAATGCTAGTTGCTGACGGAAATGAATGATAGCGCGACACAGAGTCAGCGAATAAGCGCGCCGCGACAGGTAATCTTCGCTATCGTTCGAAGTAATCAGCACATTATGAGAACGCGACGTAGTTTCGAAACTCACAACGCGGCCTTCTTTGGGTTGGTTCGTCGGGAGGTAAAGTGGCCAGTGATAGCAAACCTAAAATACCTGCTTGCAAAGATAATAAGAAAATAAAGCTATCTACAAACAGGGTATAGTTTAATTGTAGAAGTCACTGTGGCTCCATCCATTATCTGTTGCCAACCAACGTTCAAACGCATGGTCACTTTGTAGGACAAAGGATGCCCTGCTGCCGGTATAGTGAGTATTGTAATGAGTGATATTGTTTGAATGGAATGCCGCCCAATCTCCATGACTGAGCTCAATCGATAATCCTGGCTCGTGAAGAACCAGCCCACCACCTGTGAATGAACCGATTGCCAATACAAGGCATAAGATGTGGTCACCAACATCCCTATGTCCTTGTGTGCACACATTAATATTGAGGGCGAATGATGTAAAGGGAGCCACCAGGCTGCCAGGTTGCCCTGGCAATGACTCCACGATCTGCACCAACGCTTTGTATTCTACAGGTAGATGAATTTGCATCTACATAGTCAATATGTCAGTATCCTCCATCTCTCAACGATGATGTATGGGAGGTAGACGTACCACACCTTCGATCCACACAAAGACATCCTTCAACGCGACCGAGAGGTCGTCATAGAGCTGCTGATACTTTTCAAAGTCTTCAGATGCGTATGGCAGGAATTGTGCCGTGTTGGTTCTGGTTGCGTCGACTCTTTTGAGCTGGTGGGGATGCTTGTCTGAGGGAGCGCCATCGCCCTGGGTATGGTTGACGGTCAGCTAAGGTACAAAAGAATGGCATATTGAGAATACTTACGTCCGTTGCGTAACGATTGTACCAGAAGAAGTGCAGACACTCAAATGGTTCAAGGTGCCTACTGTCCCGAGACACCAATTTGTCGTTGCCCCCAAGGCAAGCAAGCAACTTTGCAGTTAGGTTTTCCTTCATATATCCAGGCATAGCGTTACAGATAAACGCCATCAGGGAACCATCCGCATTGCGGATGTTCAATGCTCTAATACTAAATTAACCAAACTCGCATCAATTTCAAGTGAAGCGTCACTCACCCGTGGAACGACGTCATGGGCACTTGTATGTACAGATTTGGATCTTTCCTGACCCCTTGTTCGTAGAAGTCATCCAGCTACAGCGATAACCAGTTAGCTCTCGTCATAGAATATTATAATCTCTTACCATCTTCGTTAGGTGCACAGGATCCAGCGCCGCGATCCCCTTTGATACTACCTCCCGTTGGTTTTCTGTCCACTGAGCATTTTCTGCTTGCTCAAGACCGCTACATGGATTGGTTTTGTTGCCCAGTGCGAGATGGTCGTAGATGGTTCGTATTTCCAGGGGCTGTAACTGGAAGGAGTGGTGAGGTATGGAAGCTGGGATTGGGTGAGGTTGCGTAGGTGTAGAAAGGGGGGCCGAGCGGGGTGACGAAGATGCGGAACACGGAGCGTTCAACGCTGTTGGCAAGGTGCTCCCAATTGTCAGTCTTGCAGCTTGCGAAACGTCGATCTTCTCACTGCATTTGGCCCACGCTCGTCGGCTTCGTTTCGGAAGCACAAATGATCTGTATATGGGTCAGCGTAGTTACATTCCTTCTAGACGGTAAACCTTGCCTCATTTTCAGTCGATCAAACAACAGATCTGACGCTGTCAGATCTGTACAATCAATGGGTTGGAAGCCCTCTACTTCTAGTTGAAGCGGAAGCGCCTGCCTCATCTTTGCGATGGTGTCAATGATATCCGGAAACAACGTTTGACAAGCTGGTACGCGCATTAACCACAGTGAAACAGATACCAAGTTGAGAAGAGTATACTCACATTCCTTCGCCCCACTAGGCTTTCTTAACATCTCTCCAACGCTAAACACAGTAGCTTGAGGTGCCTTGGCCAAATCCCATCGCAAGTCGAGTCCAGCTATGAGTAGGAGAAGGTAGATCGATCCTCCGCCAGCAAGTCGTGCAAACTTCTTCCCGAACGATACCCATTCCTTGAATGTTCGCAATTGTGGATGGTTTGTTAAGTGAGCAACGTGAGCAGAATGAACGTCGTCCAAGGTCTCCTTCTCTCCCATTGTTGATAGCATGCTGATAGAAATGTTGAATAAAGATAGGCTGGAAAACATTGAGACGCGTACCTCTGGCACTTGAAAGCCAATTGGATCGTTGATATCATCATCACAAAAGAATAGCCCACCTCCCTGCTGCGGAGGGTTGCACAACGTTGAATGATGCTGGGGAGGTGCCTTGGATCGCTATGGTCCAGACCTATCATAGAAATTGCGTCTTGAACAGATGACAACCAAGCGCGAGGATTATGAATGAGGGAATTGAAATTCGGGACTGAGAGCTGAGCGATGACTATGTGCGCCCGTTGGTTGGTAGATTGGCCTTGTTCTGGAACAAACTCCCATTTCTGGGGTTCTGTTTGAAGAGCGATGCCGTTCCGACGGCAAGCTGCTGGGCGACCGCGCCTTCGGGCGGTTTTCTTGGTCGGGAAAGCCACTTGGTTCTGCGGCAGTTCAGAGCCACCTACTTCTGCGGCCAGACACTGGATCCGTTCCCGCAACTGCGCACAAGCAGGAGAGGGCGGCAAGGCCCCCAAGCCCTCCAATATTAGTTGTAGTTCGGCGGCAGAGAAGCTCATGTCAAAAGTCCTAGTCACAGCCCAGAGTCAAAAAGGAAGATGCGAACGACCGCATTTTCCTTTTTCGGTATGTACCGAAACTCCGTGCTTGCCGCTGCCTACGCCAACGCTTGGGCCTTGTTCAACGTCCTCGACGTCCTTGAGCCTCAAACACAACGCGCGGGAGGTACAACCGCCGGTGCGCGACACTCTTCAAGCGAGAAAGCTCGCTAGACAGAGCGAGGCCGGCCTAAAGGCAGCAGCTGTTTTACTGCTTGCTCAAAATTTCAATTAAGTAAGCACTGATATGTTCGCACCCACAATCTGAACAGGCGTCCCAATGCATTGTTCCCTTCTCCGTAGTTTTTATGGGTGTCACTGTTGAAGATCCCGATCAAAGAGTATACAGCCTCTTCTTGAGCCGCAGCTCTCGCATGATCTCGAGGGGACTCCTTGTCGTTAGTGCGAGCCGAGATATGGTTTCCAGTTGAGAACCGGACCACTAGTCCAAGCCCGTGTCATCTAGGTGCTGTCCGTGAGATCGCCGATCACCGACGGAGAATCTACGCTCGCGAGAACATGGCGGCGGACACTTTGTACCGCTTATACATCGTCTTGAGTGACTGGCTTAACACCGCGTTAATCGTTTTATCAATGACGTGTCCAACCGTGCCCATGATATCCGCCCACGCCTCAGAGAATTGCTGCAATTTGACATTGAGGGGGCGAAAAGGTATCCAGAACCCAGGCCGACTTGGCCGACTTGACTTGCTAGTACGATAATTCTTCCTCTTCCTAGACGTGCAAGAACGTCACGTACTAGAAATATTCTCCCGCTGCTCGGTAGAGTCTATAGTCCAACTCCCGACTGGTTCAATATATGCACTTCTTGTTCGTTGCGCAGAAAACCGTCGAGGTCGGATAACGAAAATCGGAAAAAAAAATCAAGACGCTGCGAATAGCCTCGTCGATGGCCGTCTCCAACCGAGCAGGCGAAACGTGATTCCTGCTCAACTCTACACAACGCAAGTCATGACATTTACATCAATCCACTCTGGAAAGGTAACACTTACGAGCAACGTTTGATAGCTTGAGCATTGCACAAGAGTTTCGGAACACGGCTTCGCTGACAAACTGACGGATACCTGCCAAGTCAAGGAGGTCCCACTTCAATGGTCTCCCGCAGGGCGCCCAAGCAAATTTGACGAACTCGATGAGCTTCGATGATGGATACGATGGTGAGCATTTCCGCGTGTATGCAGCTATTGACACAACTCACAGCAAGAGCCATATTGGTGGGCGCGCGGGTCTTGTTTCGGCACGCGTGTTGCTGAGACGCGAGGGAGGTGCCGTTAGGCACGAAACGAGGGTAGATAGACACTTAGCGTCGTGTTGGCAACTGTAAAGGCGCCCGGGTGATGATGGGGGTGATGACGAGGTCGCACGAGCCGAGCGCTGCGAGGACGAGCTCGACACGGAGTCGACAGGCGTGTCGAGGCGAGTGTCTATGGCGCTGGTAATGGCTGCGTCGAGCCTATCTCGTGGAGGAAGTCGTTTAGAGGTGACGGCACAGGAGTTAGCGACCACGGCGAGTCCTGCCGTTGCGTACTGTTGTTGCTGCCATGGTATGTTGAGCACGCTGTTGGCGTAAATGAGAGGCTGCGCGATAGCATTTTTTAGCACACACGTACGAGATAGTGATGACCGTTGTCGTCATTGACACGCGTGAGCGTGCGAGGACGCAGGACGGGTCAAAATGGAAACCGACTTGGGGAGTGAAGGCGTTGTGACAAAAAACGTTTGGTTCAGCATCGATGCGTTGAGTGGGGTGATCAATGAGGTCGTTGGACCTGTTTAGAAGGTCATGTGCGTCGAACGTCGATGGTCGATGTCGTAAACGATCGATTGGAAGAGAACCGTCAGCGCTTGAGCACTGATCAAGTACTTTTTGTCGATATTTATTATCGATCGGCCTAAACATGTTCCCACGCCCAGAACGGCACTCGAAATTCCTCTGCGTTGGGGCGTTAGATACCAGTAAGACGTGAGCTTGGAAAGTCAAGATGTACCTGATGTGTCCGAGTATTCTGTGGCGTATTTTTAGAGAACAGAGTACTAGATGATGATTGAGCGGACGTACTTGTGAGGGTTGACGGGTTGACGATGACAAGAGGATCCGAACCGTCGTGTAGATAGTGTCCGCCGTGACTCAGTGATCACGGAGGTAATCATTGATCATCGTCAGAGATGATCGATGATTGATGATCGATTGGTGGTGGCGAGCCGTGAAGTTGTCCACGATGACAGGGTCACGTGTTGGCCCAAGTCAAAAAAAAAAAAAAAACTCGTGCGACACAAAATGGTAACGGTGGTTGGAGATTGCGATCTCCGTGAGGTCGAGAACGAAGGGAATTTGTCCAGTCAAACTGCCTGCGACAGGGATCATATCAGGACAAGGAATATGCATACCGGAGTCAATAACGACACCAGAAATTGTATTAATTGATTGACTCGATGTCCACCAACTAATCTTCCATTCCAAAAGTATTGTCCACGATCAACAGGATGCCGTTGTCGCGTCACGCGTGCAATCACGGAGACTCCTCTTGTACAGTTGCTCGACTTTGCGAGCTCTGGGATCAGGGCAATGTTGTACTTGGGGTGACAGATACCCTCGACGTAGATCGCGTTCAATGGCTGCTTCAATATAATATCCTTGTCGTTTCCGTTGACGCCGATACCAACGTCACTGTAAGATTACACGTTCCTGGATAACATCCGAACTGAACCATTGAATTGATTGCATGTCTAGCGGGAACGAATCAGAAGTGGACGGTTCAAAGCAGACGAAATTGAGTCCGCACCATCATGCAGATAAGACCTATCGACAAATTGCAAATAGATGCGGAGAGGGGGATAATAAAGATTACACGTCCTGGATAACGTCCGAACTGAACCTTTTGAATTGATTGCATGTCTAGGCTGAGGCGGGAACGAATCAGATAAGGACGGATCAAAGCAGACGAAATTGAGTCCGCACGCATCATGCAGATAGGACCTATCGACAAATTGCAAATAGATGCTGAGAGGGGGATAATAAAGTGACGCAAGGAACTCGACACGATGTCATCTCCCGAATCCGCAACGGTGGCAGTAATTTGTTCACGGCGTTATCCGCAGTTGGCACACTTGTCCCGCCAAGAAAGAGTGCCAAAAGTGAACAATTACTTAGCAAAAGGAACCGCCAAGGCACGACCAAGACGGTAAAAGTAGACAAATTAGTCAAGTGATAGCCCAAGACGCGCGCCTCATGTCCATAGTACTTGGCGCTGAACTCGCCAGCGACGTGTGGCGCAATCGCAATAGCTTCGTCCGATCGATCAATCGCCCTGAAGTTACCCCGGCGACATGCGACTCGAAGACTTCACTAGCAGTGGGGTGTGGGGGCAGGGGGAGATAGTGGTGTAGTTGTTAGATGGGGTGCTGACAGAGTAGTGCGGATGGGAGCAAGAACGAGAGTGCACAGCTGTCACAGCACACTGAGAACGAGGGCGAAGGCGTGGGTCATGGTGCTTTGTCGTTGTTGCGTCCAGGGGAGGGGGGGGGGAGGTATGCTGGCGGCGTGCCGTTGCGCCGTCGTCGGAGTCGTCCCTCCAATTGATCGGACAGGCAGAGTAATAACTTGAGCTGTTCGAAGCGGTTGGCATCGTCATCATGGATTGGCAAGTGACGGGAGGGGCGAAGGCGAAGGCGGGCAGGCATGTCGTCCCTGAAACGGCGTGTGTACAGGAGAGGGAGAGGGAGTCACGGGGAGCGTAGATGGGACCGTCGTGTCGCCGTTGTCGTGTCGTTGTCGTCGCGTCGTGCGGCAAAGGGTGGGAGAGGGAGAGGGAGGGAGGCATGTACGTCGTCGTCGCTCTTCCTCCACCTTGTCTCGCCCTCCATCCTCGTCACGTTGACATCGTCGCCACGCTGCGTTCATCGTTGTCGGCACGTCGCGGGGCGTATGCGCTGTAGTCATGTCCTCGCGATGTGGGGGTGCGCTGGGGGAGAGAGGAGTTAGTGAGTACTAAGTGGGGGGTGGGAACGCACATCGTCTTGCCCTTGTGTCCCTGCCGTGGCAGAGCGTTGCCACATCGTCAGCCAAGACGTTGTTGGCGCCGATGGGTTGTTGTCGTGGGTTGTTGAGTCGTGGTCGTGGCGTCGATGACGACAGAGGAGGGTGGTATCGTCAACGTCGCCATCCAGGAGAGATAGGGATGACAATGCAAACGTGCTGGACATGTCCGCAGCGTTGTGATGAAACGCGGTCGGATGCGATTGGGCAGGCCGGACGAGATCGAGATCGAGGGAGCCACAGAAGATATGGATATGGACAGGAATCATGTACATATTGACCGAAGGTGTCTTAGTTCCCAATCGGGAGGCTCCAACTGAGGTCAGACAGATTAAACGCGTCTAGGTCCGAAAGGAGTGGCGCCGGAGCCGGGACGACTCGGAAGGCAGCCCAAACCGCGCAACCCAAACGGAGGGACAACGGACGAGCGCAGATAAAATTAGACAAACTAAACTACACATATTAGGCAAGGACTATAGTACTAACGACGCGGAGAGGGCAGATGCGGAGGCAGAGTAGAGGTACGATCGCCGAGGTTCCCGACACAGAGGAGAAACCGCGAGGCGTCCAAACCGCATTACAGACTGCGAGGAACTTCCGTTTAGTGAGGAAACCGAGCGCTCACCGATAGCTGAACAGGTGCGCATCAGCGGGCGGCATGTTAAGACCCTGCTGGGCTTCGAGCGCTGCCAGCGAGTTCGAAGGAACGCTGAGCCGCCAGGAAGGCATCCTCTCCCGACGTGCCCGCACATTTCGTTTAGGGTAGATATCGCGCGAAGTGACGTCGTCAAAGCGCTTGTAAAACACCAACGCGTCGTCCTTTGAAAAATGAGTGGGGTATTCACCACGATTTTCTCTTTTTAGGCCAAATCGAATGGTTCGCACCAATGTTGAGGGACATTGCTAATGCGGCCAGCGGGTCGGAGTATGCCTTGCGTGGACCGTAGGGCCGTTGACTGTGCCTCAAATCATCTAGTACGTGACGAATCGTTATTATACAGCAAAGGTGCGAATGTAGCTTACATGACGGTACTTGGTAAATGTACATGACTCAACGACGATGATTCAGTGTCATCCATCGACATCATGGCCATTTCGCCCTGTCCTCTCAACCCACTCACCCTGAACGAACCGTCTCTGGACGCCAGGCCTGTCATCACGAGATACAAACTCTGTTGATCGTCCTCCCCGAGCGGAATCCTCCAGTCCACCTCGAAAGCGCCTCAAACGAACGCGAAACGCGCTGCGACGACGCTAGCCACCGATAGCCCCAGAGGGAGGTTGTACCAGACAACGACCACCAAGCAGGCAAGGAAGATAGCGACGTGCTGTTGCCCGCATTCAGCCCAATGAGCGAAACGCCGAATGCCTTTCGGAGATGGCAGGTACCCGGGGCGGAACGCCACATCTCTACATGACTCGAGAACAGCAGCAACGCACCGTCGACCGCGGCGCACCACGGGACGAACAGAAAAATACGGAGCATGTGGGTCCAGATCCCACCGAGTGTCAGAGCGCCACGTTCGGCTTGCGGTGTCTCCGTTGTCGACGTCGAAGACGGGAGCGCATTACTAGAACAGTCTGAGAAGAGTCTCTGGCCAATCCGGAATGTTAGCTTCGTGGATGACGCGGAAGCGCGAGTTTGCACTCACTTTTCTTTTAAACACGACCAGCGCGTGTACAACCTTCTTCACTTTCTTCATCGCCGAAGAGAAGTTGCGGGGTCTCGTAACAATGGAGAGTTTTTCCGCAGGAACATGTTTTGAGTTGTCGGCCAGGACATTCTGAAGCGTGGGTCCCAGAAAGAATGTCTTCGTGTCATCCTCGGGCGTCGTCGTCCCAGACGACGACGCATAACCTGCCGAGTTGGCATCTGTGTCCGACGACGAGACGGTAGATCTCGAGTTGTTGTACCGCTCCTGAAAGCTGCTGATTACAGGGAGGTTGCATGTGACACCAACTGCCGAACTCACAAGTATGTTTAGAGGAGAAGGCGGATGGGCGTCCACGATATTGCTCTTTTTCGTCATTGCCTCATGCGTGACTGCCATTTAGGGTTGCATACCCTTGCGGTCACTCACTACGAAAAGGTACTACAGCTAGTTGAGGGTCGAAAGGATGATGTGAGCCCTAAGGCTTTTATATTTTTAGCCCGTCTAACACATGGTCGCTGTAGGACGTTTCTGTGGCACGGGAAGCAGCTTATAACCTCTCCCTAATCTATGTTACGACTGGCGCGATCCCTCTTGCAGAAGCGCTCTATCGGCGTTGGTTATCATCAGTATGACGCAGAATTCTGGGTTAGTTAATCTGCACAGGATCGTATGCAATAAGTAGCCTTTCGGTCTCTGGATATTTTAATCAGGTCGAGGAGTGTTATTTTTACCGAATACGACATGCAACAAATTATGTTTCCGACCAGTGGCATGCACGTCAGGGTGATTCGGACGTCTTTCCCTATCACTTTGCTTCCCTACCACCAACGAACCCCAGATATGACATTCTTCCCCTGGCCCATCCGTCCGTTTTGAGTCTTCCTGCCTCGGGTATTAATCCTGCCTTGACGAATCCAAGTGACTCCCAGATGCTGCATCATGCGAAGAACATGTCATCCATATAGATCTACAACACATCAGAAAGCGATGGCACACACCGAACGCTCGCCATGTTGTTGACACACACCAAGTTGAACACGCTCGCCCGGTACCCTAGCCGCGGTGCGTAGTACAAGAACGATCGTGCGAGGACGCGGTTGTAGGCGGCCGCCGTTCCGCTGCGACGGGGGACAACGAAGCCCGCGTTGCAAATCTATAGACGGCAATATACGGTGGAAGCAATCAGGATTTGGAACGTAACGGTGGGTAGGGGAAAGGGCCTTACATGCGAAGAGCGGCCTGGATAGTTGGGTTTGATCTAGACGGAAGTGAAGTACGCGCATACGATCAGCGACGTTAGTCTCGTCCACCATCCATTTTGGGTGTCGATCAGTTCTAGGAAGCATTTGCATCGGGTGTCAGCCCATGCGCTTCCTAAAACGGAACGTCAGGTTTCGAGACTACAGCGACGTGTATACGACATACCGATGCAAGGAGGCAAGGGTTGGCGCGACGGGACCCACAGACTAGGAATGAGAATGAGAATGAAACAAGACCCTGTCGGCATGGCCACGCTGACGGCGTTCAACAACAGTACGGTGTATTATGAAACTTGTCGCTAAACGAACAATTATTAAGGAAGAAACGATGAGAAACGATGATCAACGCACATAGTAAAATTCGACTATACAAGCGTCCCACGGTCGACCCGCCATCCGCCGAGCCCGTCTCAGAGTCTGCGGGCCTGGGGTTGTCCGCAATTCCAGCCCTTAGAGCGATCACGACGTCCGCGGCAAAAAAGTATGCCTTGAACGTTTCGGGGTCGCACATGTCCTCTTGGGGATATGCGAGTCCCTTGTCGACTTCGTCTGCAAAGACGGCATGCAGGTAGTTGAACAGGCCTTGGTGTCCTCCACACCTGCGTCAGTGCCACTGGCCGACCCAATCGCAGATGGGTCAAGGTGGAAGACAGTCACAGCGGCGTGGATGCGTGGATGGCGCCACGCCGTCGCGGGAAGATGGAAGTTGGTGGACTTCGCTGGACGTGAAAGGGCACCGTAAGCGGACATACTCAACGTTGACCTTCTAGTGAGTTAATGATTCACGAACAAGGCGACAAGGCGGTATCGATGTGATGTGGGAGAAACTGGAGAAACGTTTGATCAGATCAGATCGTGCGCGGGGCGCGGCGGCAGAAGACGCGATGGGTGAGAGGGGGGTAGAGGAGGAGGAGGCAACAGACCCCGCATTCGAAGCAGAGGCAAAGGCGAGCGGGGCCTTAGACGAGCTCGAGGAGGGGGCACGAAAGCGGCGTCAAGCGCATCAACTTGAAGGCGCGCAGCAATGGAGAACAACTGGGCATCCCGGACAGAATCATCCTTGAAGCGCAGGTGGGTCACATCAGTTCCAAAGGCCATGGTGCAAGTCGGCGGGATTGAACTTCGAGGAATTCTGCCACTGATAGGTAAGTACCGCGGAAATGGATACAGTAAAATTTCCAGACCTCGAAATCGCGGGAGAAGTCATGCGCAGATGTAATACGGGCAAAGTGCTCCGTGGATACCAGTTCGGGTCAGGTGCCACGGCACGGAGCCGTTGGTGTGTTTCCCAATTTTTGTGTGAGGTTGCAGGCCGACGAGACTCACGCGTTGATAGACACCAAGGCTTGCGCTCGAATGTCGTCCAAGATACCACCCCCCTCTCGGGGATGCAAGCATTTACGTCCTACTAACCGTGACTCTACCCTCTTTACGCCGATTCGGCGATTCCCGTGCCAGGGTTCGTGTAACAAGCTCGTGGAAGTGGGTCTTCCTCGTTATTAGTTCCCTCTTCCTCGTCTTCCTGCTCGTTCTTAGCACACCTCTGTCGTGTCTACACTCCTCCCATCGTACCGAGATCGTCCGTAATCTTGCCTATTTGATAACCCAGACCATGGCGCAGTTGCAGCAGAGAACAAACGCTGCTCGGACTCATCGGGGTTGACAAGGACGGTGGGAGCGCTATCGATGCCGCTATCAGTGCTTCATTCTGCACCGGTGTCGTGAATACGTTCTCGTACGTCTATTTGTTACCTCGTAAAACAAGTGGATTCGACTCAATATGAAGCTCCGGATTGGTGGAGGTCGTTTCATAACCGTCCGTGTGCCACCCACAGGGCCGGGTGCGGCTTCTGAGGTGTTTACGATAGACTTCCGGGAAACGGCATCAGGGCTGGCGACTCACGAGTCGATGTATACTATCGGCAACCCTCAAGCTTCCAAGTTGGGTTCAATCCTTTCTCTTCGTGGACGTCGGTAACTCAATCAAACACCGGTATGGGGTTATATTCGCAAAGGTTGGACTCGGGGTTGATCCCGGGACTCACAGGACTACGATGCACCATTGTGTTGCTAACTGATATCTGATTCAGACGACCCTTGCGCACTAATAAGGAACTGAATGTGTCCGCAGGTCTAGTCCGGGAGTGCGAAACACGCTAGTTTTTTTATATATATTTTCAACGCAGTCCAGCACTGGCAAATTCAAACTGAGAGCATTCAGACATTCGAAACTGGTTGTCCATACACTAACACATCCGTGATATTGCGACTGGGTAGGAGGCGATGTAAAATGTATCGGGAGTAGATCGTTGCGAAACAAACAAAGTTTGGGTAGCAATGGAATGACCAAAAAGCAGACGAGTACAAGTGCGATTGCTGCACACACAACAAGGAACTGGCGATTGAAAAGTGGAATTATTGTTGAGAAGATTCCATGGTGTTGAAGTGCGAGGAGGACCCCGGCTAGAGCTGGGCCTGGAGCCAGAGCTAAGTATCCGGAAAGCGAACAGACGTGAGCGAGATAACACAAGTCATACAGGAGAGAGTACGTACGAATTATTGGACTGAGTAGACGGCCATCCCCAGACTTCACGGATCCATCTCGCCATGGGGACCTCTTTCTTCATAATGCTGACAATCCACGGGTGTGACAGCATCTCTTTGGGGGTTGGGCGGAGGGTATGTTCTACGATTAAACTGAAGGGTATCCAATTTAGGTGAGTGCATGAGGCGATTATCAAAGATGCCCATACGTTTGTTTTATGAAGTCCTTCATGTCATCGGGCCATCTCACATCAGCTTCGTCGGCGAGCTGTGGAGGCTGAGAAGGGGCATGATAAGGAAGCAAACAACGTGGCCGAGACCGACGGTCTCACCTCCCCCCGAGTGATGTAGACCAACAGTTCGATGGATGTGAGGTCATCAGGGAATGGGTAACGATTCTGCACGAGTTCCAAAAGTGTGATACCGGTCGACCAAACATCAGCTCGAATGCTGTACTCAGGCTCTTTCCCGCTGATTCTCTCAGGCTGTGCAAAAGGTGAGTGAGGAAGATGCGTGATGTACACAAGTAAACTTACGGTCATGTAGAAACTGGTTCCGGTAAAGGTACCAGCAAGGGACTTGACGAGCTCTCCACAGTCCAGAAACCCCAAAATCGCACAGGCGGACTACACCCTCACCGGTCATGAGAATGTTGGAGGGCTTGATGTCCCTGTGGATTGTTCGAAGGGAGTGGAGGTACGCGAGGCCCTGCAAAGTCTGGGATATATTGTCAAAGGGAGGAAGGGCGAGATACATTGGAGAAAGCTTACACCTTCTGCCATGCGACCTGTGACGGGCTCACCGATGCGTGCGCCGCGTTCTTTGATGCGTTTACTGACGTCTTCCAAACTGCCACCTGCGCCGAACTCCATCATGACCTTGACTTCGTTGGAAGAGGGAGACATGTAGGCGCCGTAGAACTGGATGATATTGAAGTGCTTGGTGGTGGAGGAGATAGAGAGTTCGCGCTCGAGCTGCTTCAAGGGAGCTTCGCACGTTGTGATCGTCTTTCGCGCAAAGATTCTGCTGGTTCAGACGTCTCTGACCTTGTTGACGGCGCCGCCCTGGCCTTCACCAAGCCTACTTAATTCCTCCAAGACGGCATCGGACCAGCGCTCGAAGGCCTGACGAGTGGAGGTCTCTTCAGTGGGTGTGTAGGAATCGACGGTGGCCCTATCGAAACTGGCAACTAGCTGGTCGATGGTGCTGTCGCTTATGTCGTTTGAACCCGGCTCGCGCCCAGGTTGGCGCTGCGGCTGCCGTAGTAGGAGGCGTTGCGGGGGAGGCCGTCTGCAGTGGGTGCGATGGACACGCCCTGGCGAAGAGGGTGAGGGGAGTCTGGGTCTCCATGTGGAAGGATAGCCGGCGGAGAGGAACCGTACCGGTGCCACCCGACCGTCCACAAGACTTGGAGAGTCGGCTGGGCGGTCCGTACGGCGCTCATCGCCGATGAAGAAGGGAGACTGAGCGGGAGTTTTGGGCGACATCTAGTAGAGAACGGGTCTGCCATACAGCCATGTTTATAGCGTAGTAGAGTTACAAGAGCGGTGGGGTCTACATTTCCTGATTTGGAAAACGAATATTATGAGCCCGTCGGTTTGCAAGTGCCAGTCACTCAGTGGCTCCGCACGGAATGTAAAGTTTCGATTTGCATCGAGGATCGAGTCTCAGATCCGGCGGAGATCCCGTCTCATCGACATCCTTGAACCTCCTTGTGCGACGGACTAGTAGCCACAAAAAGGATTATCAACACTGCTCACTTTCGCCCAATCAAGAAATAACAGGGGATGTGGCACCGTGACTATGATGTAGCACTAGTACTCTACCTTCTCACAAACTTGAAGGTGTTTGGCTCCGCTGTAGTTACTTAGTAAGTTGGTTCACACCAAGGACAGCCAGCGCTAGTACACATGGCATGATTCAATCCTCCTTCCAATTACTGAGCGTTCTCGGCACCGCTGAGAAAAACATTCACCCACTACCAGTGCTCAACGTTCCGGCATATAGGCCGGCCCGGCGAGACCGCTGCACGTGTGACGTGACACGTGACCATAGTAACTTGGTTACTGGTCGGTTCGTCTTCCATCCTCATCCCCTCGACTCCCTCCCCTCGACCTCCCTCCCTCTCTTAATGGACGCGCACGGGCACGGGCACACGCCCTCGACCTCCCCTCCCCTCGACCTCCTCGCCTCTATGTCCCGCCCTCGACCTCACCCACGCCCTCTCTGCGCGCACGCACAGTCTCCCTCACCCCCCTCCCTGCGCAGTGCGTCCGAACGAACGCATGCGCGCTCCCCCACTCACCCTCTGCACTCGGCGTGCCGGAACGGACGCGTCACGACGCACGCACCTCACCACCGCCTCTCCCACTCCCTTTCCCACTCCCTCCCTGCGCAGTGCGTCCGGCGAACGTACGCACGCGCGCTCCCCCACCCACCCTCACCCTCTGCACTCGGCGTGCCGGAACGGATGACGACGGGTACGCACTCACCACCGCTTCTCCCTCTCCCTCTCCCTCTCCCTCTCCCACTCCCGCGCTCTCCCACTCCCTCCCTGCGCAGTGCGTTCGAACGAACGCCCGCGCGCTCCCCCACCCTCACCCTCTGCACTCGGCATGCCGGAACGGACGACGACGAGCACGCACCACCTCTCCCTCTCCCTCTCCCGCGCTCTCACCACCCCCACCCTCACCCTCTACGCTCAGCGCGCCGGAACGGAAGACGACGACGCCACGATAGGCAAACGAGGGCATGGCGTAGGTAAGCACCCTCACCCTCTGCACTCGGCGTGCCGGAACGGACGACGACGAGTACCCACCGCACCACCGCCTCACCCTCTCTCTCTCTCGCCCTCCCTCTCCCTCACCCCCACCCTCACCCTCACCCTCACCCTGACCCTGACCCTGACCCTGACCCTCACCCTCACCCTCACCCTCACCCTCTCTCACCCTCACCCTCTCAG
>JBBPPM010000178.1:0-20456 GCA_038092015.1 Leccinum huronense
CGCCCCCGAGGCCCGCGGCGCGCCTGTAGGATACCATGGTCAAGCAGAGGTCACGCACACTTTTTCTTCCTCTTCGGATTCCGTCCCTCCACAAAACGATCCCTATGGTCAGAATACGCAACAATATCGCACGTCTCCGGTGGGTTCCTCGGGCGCGGACATAGGTATCACTGTTCAGCACGTAGATGAACCTGCACGAATACATTACAACGATCAAGCTAGTCGAAGCCTATCGTCGCTTGTGCGTCCAGTCTCTCTCGTAAAATCTGTCTGTCTTTCTCGTTCATGCGGGAACCCTCGGAGGCCGACTTCACAATATTTTTCCTTTTTTCCCTCTTTTTCTGAGACATACAAATCATTGTATCTTCGGAGGCTGATGGGTCGTTTTCGGTTAGCATGATGTTTATGCCTTACCACCTACGGCCTATCCTCAGATGCACTCACAGTCATCTCCGCGTTCCTCCTTTTCACGGGTCACGCCTCCAACGCACTCGAATACCCCAGCGAGCGATAGCAGTGAGTCTGCTTCTCGTCACCCATTTCATTCAGCATCTTTTTTCTACATCTCTCCATCATGCCATCCAATTTCTCTCATATCCCCTCCTTCCGTCAGCGCTAAAGAGTCATTTACTCCAACAGGCGCGGGTGGGTACAGTGCAGGATCGTATGAATTCCATCATGGAGCGAACGCAGGCTCATTACTTGACGATGGCAGCGGGGGCAGCCGGGTTAGTAGAATATCCCCAGGAATGATGGGTTCGGAGCCTTCGCGAGCGTCGGGAGCGATGGACTTGCGAGGCTTTGGACCTCAATTTGTTGTCGAGGATCCATCGAGGGGGAATCTGTCTCTGCAAGAGAGGAGACGGGTTCATGTGCCAAGGCGAGAAGAAAGGATTGTCGATTACGAACAAGGCCAGAGACAAGGTACTGGCCACGCACATTCGGCATCCTTCTCCACCGTTACCGGGGCACCGCCGGAGCCACGAGAAGGATCCTCCGGTGTTCCCGTGGGCGAGGTTTTCCGATCAAGTCCAGGTCTCCAGGCCCTGCCGGGCTACTCGGGCCCTCCGTCATATCCTCACTCTGGGTTTACACAACACACACAATCGCAAACACACACACTTGAACATGCTCAGGTTCCTTCACAGGAACAATATCAATACGGAGCTGCCCCTTCTTCACATGTGGTGCCGTCTTCACGGCTTCTGAGTGTCCATGGTCGAACAGAAAACCAGGTACAACAGCAAGTGACTGGGCAAGCACGAACCGCTTTATCCGCTATTCGTGCACCGCCTGAACGAACCTCGACTAAACGGCCTCGTGGAACGAAGCGTCAGCGACCAGCCACTGGAATTTCCACTGGAATTCCTCGTGGTCTTATGCTCGAGAGCGACGATGATAGTGACGACGATGACGTAGTTGAATACGTGCCTGGATTGGACGATGGATTGGGTGGAAGCGCGGGAGCGAATGAGCCTGAAGGGAGTGGTGGAGGGACAGCCCGGGCTGCTCCAGGAGCGTCTGGTGGACGGAAGTGCGTCTCCCTTTTCCTCCGTCACCCTTCTTTCTCCTTCTGTGTCGAAGTACGATGCTAACGAGTCTGCATTCTTTTGGTTTTCTCTCCTTTTTATCTTCGCTCTTTGCCATGAATCTCTACCCGGTATATTTATCCTCCCGACTACGAACTGCAACGGATGGCAATATGACCATTTTTATTTTCTGGTGAGGCGCGCATCCATCTCCTCTCACAACCGCCAAATTTCGTTCTCTCTTGACCGGTTATAAACGGTACCCGGTTGCCGATACCACTTGCACTGCCCCACCGCCACGCCACTTCAACCAACCCGCCTCACATCGACCGGTGGAATGTTTGCTCCACGTGAACACCCTGAATCATTGGCGATGCGCTCCTGTCATCACCGCCTCATCTCGTCTATCAAATTCATCTCGCATTCCGCAACCATACCGGCGACCACCTTTGACGTTGCGGACGTATCTTATTTTACTTCCTTGACTGTGCTTTGAAATGCGAACTTGTCGGACGCTATGGCCGTGGCTCGAACAATCCCTACGTACAATCTCCTGTCGTCTCCGGCTCGGTGATGGATCATTACAATATGACCATTCAGGATTGGAGCCTGCACTTATTGTAAACGGCTCAAGGTGCGCTCCTTGCCTACTACATGCCTGCTCACTCGCTTAACAAACCTTCTTTTCATCGCTTTACGGCTAACCCTCCCCACGTCAACGACTTGCATTCCGACGGCATATGTATCTCCGGAACCCCGTGTCTGCGCGTCTCAATGTCCCATGTTGTGGATACCCTTCAAAAACGCGTACTCCTCGCGCCACTGTCTTGCTTTGAACCGGACGCAACTGCAATTTCGATTCCTTGAACCTCCGGGCCCTCGTGTTCGATCCGTCTACTCCACTTTTGTCGACTCCGAATCACTCTTTTTGATCTCCTCCATCTTCACGTGACGTGTCCCTTGATTCTGTCTCTGTGTCATCCGCAATGTTCCTGGATTGGGAACCTGCGGCAACATTGGTCTTCGCATCTTGCTGGTTGCACGTCCGCATGCTCAATTTCCCCATCATTCCGTTGGACTCCGCCATTTCCCTGACTGCCATTCTCCTATTTTAAAATTGGAATCTTTCGAATGGGACTCGGGTCAATCTGATCCCTGGATCGTGACGTTGCTCGGGCTCCACCATCCCGGTCCGGGCGTGATCTGGGTACACACGTCGCTTCGTGATCGCTGTCACCAACTGTGGTTTGTGTTTTCGATCTTATTCCGGTCGACAATGATAGATGAAATGCGACTTCCCGGAGGGTGCGAACGCGTGCAAGCGTTGTACGTCTTCCGGTCATCCTTGCATCGTCGAGGCCAAGAAGCCCAGAACCACGCCCAAGTGAGTCTTCATTGCGATGCTGACCCCCTCTTTGACTTGTCCTGTGATTTTCTTTGGCGCCGCATCCCCGAGCACCGCATTGCCGTTATGTTTCCTTATTTGGACATCGGAACATGATATGCTCCTAGTTGGGCGCTGCTAACCGGGTAGTTCGTTCGTTCGCGTCAGCCTGCAATCGGCATGCAGGCGGCATAGTTTATGTTATATCCTTGAAGCTAGACAGACTGCGGTACCACCCAGTACCCAGCACTCCCCTTCTCATCGATCCTAGGAAATACGTCACGCTCCGTTTTGTCGATTTCCTTGTCCATCGGAGAGGCAGCACCGCTCGCAGCAAGGGGCTGTATCGTCCAAACTCTCGTTAGCGATCACCTTTCAGCTCGAGCTACTTAAAGTCCTCCTGTTTCCAACGATCCTTTTTTTTTCCTCATAGTCTTCCTTTTCCTTTCCTTCTCTCGATCTTTCTGCTCTTCCACTAATTTTTAATCATTCAATGTCGACGACAATGAATCGCCCACGTTCTTCGTCGTGCGATTCAACCTCGTCTGATTCTTCTACATCCTCTTCCGAAACGTTGTCGTCCACTTACTCATCACCGCCCCCTCGTGTTAGTAAACGGGAATACCTGCTTGCGCAGATCCGTCACAAGGATCAGATCATTGGGTCTCTTTTGAAGCAGGCGAGTTGACGATCGTCATCAGACTGACGCGATTTGTCCTGACAACTCGTTGCAGCTTCACAACCCGTACATGGCGACTCCGCTCTCGATCGAGCAATTCAAGCTTGCGGTCTCGCCCTCCGACAAGGATGACGTTCGGGTGATCGATTGGATAGACCGTCTGCAGAGCAGCAATGGGCAGCAGCCATCTGCCCAGGCATCAGCGGCGAGGATGGACATCATCAGGGAGATGCGTCGTTCGGTCGAAGCCTCGTCTGCCACGGCAGCTGCTGCTCCGGGAGCCAGTGCCAGTTCCGGCACTGCTGCCGGTGCCGGTGTGCGCGCTTCTGCCAGCCATTCTGTCGGTATGGATGATGACCCTGAGGACGTGGTGGAGGAAGCCGCCACGGAGGAAGAGGAAGCCGAAAAGGCTCGAACTGCATTGCCGGACGTGACGGTTCCAATCGGGTTGCTCGCGAATCTGTCTTTGGACAAGGAGAACGAGAAGGGCAAGAACAAGAGTAGGGGACGGCCTGGGAGCGCTGTCGTTCCTGGCGGCGGCGCTGCCTCCAAGCCTGAGGAGGACGACAATAACGTGGTATGTGTTCCAGCTATTTTGGATGTATTTTTATTGAAGTTTTTCCCAAGGGTGTTGCGAACAAGGAATATTTCAAGCCGGGTATGTTTGCTGTATCGTGGTGTTGGGATGCCGATGCTCATGGGATGGACTAGGTCCTGCGAACGACCTCAACATTCGAAAGCACTTGATCGAGAGGAACAGTCCTCCGGACATTATGTTGCATGGGCTGGTGACGCTGGCGGACGTAGATAAGTTATTCGACATGTACGTTGCCTTTATTTGTTTACCTTTCTCTGATCGCGAGACTGATGTCGCTGGGCAGTTTTTGGAATCAGATCAATGTGTGTGGCATTCACGTCTGTGGTCGTGTGACTGACGTTTTTCTTTCATTTCAGCCCTTTATAGGCTTGTTGGACCCAAACCTGCACAACTCGACGTCGATATTCCAGCGGTGTCCGTTTCTTTTCACAGTCAGTGCGTATTGATTTGTCTCGCTCCTTTTGTTGTGGCTTGTCTAACGGACATCTTAAATAAACAGTTTGTGCGATCTCGTCCCGTTACTACACCGAAAAATCCGAGGTATACCCCGTGGCTATGCATTTCGCGAAGCACTCAGCTGCCAACGCGCTTATCGATGGATGGAAGTCCGTTGAGCTGTGCCAGGCGTACATCCTCATGAGTATCTATGCTGTCCCCGCTCGACGCTGGGAAGAGGATCGGAGCTGGTTGTACACCGGGCTTGCAATCAGGTTGGCGGCATTGCGCTTTCGTTTCGTCCACATTACAGCCCGCGCTCAATTATATCTTCTCTTCCAGGATCGCCACCGATTTGAATCTCCATCAGGCATCGATGACACAGCCACAGACTGAACGGCAGGAGCGTGAGATGCTCAACCGGACGAGGGTGTGGATGATTTGTTTCAACCTGGACCGATCTACGGCGACGCAGTTTGGAAAGCCGAGCACGATCAAGGAGGATTATATCACGAGGAACTCCGCGGACTGGTATAGACTATCTCAGTATCGGGACAAGGTACGTGTCGTGTGTCACTCTCTATGCGGTATGATCGTCTGATCTGGTGCTAGTATGACGTTCATCTCTGCGCTTACTCTCAACTATTGCGCATCGTCGGTCGGTTCCATGAAGAGTTATTTTCTGATCCTAATTCGCGGACGGGACTGAACATGGTGAGGCCAGCCTCTTGTGTTCTCTGGCTTGTTAACTTACGGCATCATATGGTGGATCACAGTCCCTGGACTTCCTCTCTGTGACGCTTCGGCATGATGCGCAGCTGACGGACTACTTTGAAGAGTGGAAGCTGCGCTTCCAGTCCGAGTCTGACCCCAACGGTTTGTCCACGCTCTTCTCGACTTCGCGTCCGCTTTGTTGACGACTTTTCCTCCCCTCAGACTCTCTTTGTCGATTCCGGTGTACATTGCTTCCATTGTGAGCAGCTCGTGTTCTTTATTTAATTTCCGTTTTTGGCTGACTTGCAACACAGCCTCGTGAACTACTCGCGCCTCGTCATGTACTCTTTTGGATTCCAGCATGCTTTCCAGCGTGGCATTGGGACGAGCGACAAAGTGTTCCTCACAAAGGTAGTTCACCTCCTTCGCCCACTGTTACGTTCAATGTTCAAACAGAGTTTCCATATAGTGCTTTGAAGCCGCTACGACTGTCATCAAGCATATGATAAACGTGCTCGCGCCAAGCGGTCTCATGCGTTCGTCCCCAGATGGCAAGCCTCATTCTTGTCCGGCGTCGGCGTGTGACTCATCCTGTCTGGTTACAGGCCATTTCATCTTTGCCTCGTTTGCCTCTGCATTTTTGCTCAAGGTATGTTCCCTTGCTTGTCGTGCAACGAGGACGTCGTATTGAACTGTCTGAAACAGCTCCTTCGACCCGACTTTGTGCATATTCTCACTCGAGAAATGGAAGACGAGATATTCGACTCAATCGGTCGACTTATCACGACTTTGCAAGAGGTGGCGATCGACGAACGACATACCCCACACCTGTACGCACGCTTCCTCAGTGGGCTGCTTACGAAGCATCGTAGGGGCGGCAGCACCGTCTCTGGTCGTCTGCAACCGCAACCACCCGCGAGTCAGCTCGCGTTCCGAGCGCAGTCGGACAACTATGAAGGGTCGCGTGGCCCTGTTGGTTCGCACATGTCGCACGCAGGCATGGGTACGCAAGCGGGGTCTGGGTCTGGGGAACGCCAGGACGGCGACTCGATGCAGTTTAACTGCGGGGCCGTACTTCCGAGCACGGCGATCGAGGTTCCGGCGACGGTAGACAGCCAACCTGATCCCAACACGAGTGTGTCGTACGGACACCCGGTGCTCAACGATGGATCTGGTGGTGCGGCTCTTGAGAGCAACGACGTGAATATGGCAGACATGTTGGTGGACGGGCCGTTGGCTACGATGCATGCGATCAACGACGCGTGGTGGGCTAATATGATGATGCCTGGGTGTGTTGTTTTATCCCCCTCGGCTTAACTTATTACTGATTTTTGTCTCTCACGTAGGTTTTCCTGGGTAGACATGCCGCTGATGAACAGCTTGGACGACGGACGACAGAACGGCATCTCGGGGATTCCAGGTATCCATCCTATGTCTGGGTATGGGGCGTTCCAGGCGCCTGAGGTCCAGCTTGCGATGTGACCCGTAGTAGACAAACACGCCAGTGAAGACGCCGCAAACTTGAAGTTTTCGGCCTCTGTTCTCTCGTTCTGGTTGCTGCTCCATCTTACACTCAGTAATCTTTCCCTATCTCTCGTGCCTGCTCTAATTTACATTTGTGTTCCGTTTGTTGTACGTTTGGTTTTTTGCAGGTCTCCCGAACGAACATAGTAAACGGCCAGCGTTGTTCTGATATACATGCAGAGGGCAAAGCTCGTCGTGATGCTTTCATCATTCATGCCATGACTGAACTGTGTTTTTGCCGCTCCGGGTCCTTTCATTGTCCGAGAGTCGTTCGAAGCAGTAAGTAGCAAGGGCCCAGTTGTTTCGCTGACCTGGGCAAGCACGAAGCCTACGGTGTAGTGAGGCACCTCCGAGCGGAGCCACGGTGCTTGCTTGAAGGTCTTTGGGACAAAGTGAGTTACTAATAGCAGTGAGATCCGTCCACCACGTCCATTTCAGTGCACCCTCCCGCCATGCCCTGCCTCTATTTCCTGCTCCGGCTCGCAGCTTCATCAGTGCGTTCTCCGGTTTGGATCCCCTGATTGCCGGGCACACGCACTGTGAGGACTCGGCCATACCCGACAGCTCCGGTGTCAATTTGACACTATCTGGGAGGGACATCTACCGCCAGAGGTTAGGTATTCTGATGAGTCAGACACTTCCTAACTCACCAACTTCCCGTTTTGATCCTCGCCCTTTGTCCTCGCACCCTTCTTTTCCCATAAGGCGAGTTCCGACCATCATTCAAGTTTCATCAGTCTCTGAAGATCTGACATCTGACATGCGTTGTTTTACACAACAGGTGGATGCAGGTTTGGACAGCTCAGGTTTCTGTTGATCCTCCGGAATTCTCTCTAGGATGCGCTCTATCGTGACAACGATAATTACATTCGCTCTTTCGGCCGTAGCAATACACGGCATGGCAATAGCACTCAAACAGTCTTCCTTGCTAAACGCTGACGAAAATATCGACGCTGTCGACTCTAGTGTCGCAATCAATCCGTAGGTGGTACGAACCAATCGCCATCGCATTCTCTGAAGTGGTTCCTCACATAACAGCAAGAGGGGAATAGTGCAGTCTGCTCTTGAAAAATGGCGCGGTAACCAGGACTCTGGACCTCACGTTGCTTTACGCAGTGCGGGCCCTATTCCGTTTGTCTGGCATTGCACTGTGTCAATTGGTACCGATCCAGAGTCCTTCTCTCGTACGTTGTTCTTGCAATTCCTGATGAATTTCATCATACCTTACCTGCTGTTGCAGTTGTCATCGACACTGGTTCCAGGTGGGTGTCCTTCGTCGCGCAAGCAAATAGCTCTTGTTCAATTCGACGCAGCGACACCTTCGTGCCAGCGTCCACCTGTGGTGTGACCTGCGATGGTCACAAACGCTGGGACCCCACCTCGTCTTCAACTGCTAAAGAATTCGAAGAGGATGGTGAATTCGACCTCATGTTCGCAAAAAGAGACACAGTCACTGGTATAAAATACACCGATAACCTAACCATTGGCGGCTTCACCGTATGTCATGTATCGTTTGCAAACGTTGATCACTTTTGACAGTCAAGGTAGGCGGACATGCAGACTATCGGTGCTGCAACGGCATATCCTTCTACATTCCACAGTTGGCGCTTCCCTGCTGACGGTCTGCTGGGCTTGGCTTTCCCGTCCATCTCCGAATTCCATGCCAAGCCTCTCTTGATGACGCTCTTCGACGAGGGCAAGCTGACCAACCGAATGTTTTCGGTTCAACTAACCTCCAAAGGAGGCGAGCTGTACATCGGTGGATCCAACACCGATCTGTACGACGGTGAATTGACGTTTACTCCGGTTACTCGATCAGTGAGCTAAAAGTCACATCGGGTGGATGTTGACATTTATTGACACTGCTTGATCAGGGATACTGGCAGGTGGACATGGAAAACATCAAAGGTAACGGCAATATCGTACTGCCGGACACCATATCCGCCATCATAGACACCGGTAGTAACCTCGTCTTCGGAGATATGGCGCAAGTTGAAAAGTTGCACGTTGCGCTTGGCGGCAAACACTTTCAGGATGGTTACTTCACCTGTAAGCATGTTTGGACTGGATTTCATACACGGGGTCTCCAATTGACTTGTCCTGTAGTCAAGTGCAACTCTTTCCCGGAAGTGAGCCTCACTTTTGGTGGCAGGTCGTTTTCAATCCCTCCCGACGTCCTCAACCAGGGTCAGGTTATGTTTGGCTCGTCGGATTGTTTCAGCGGAATCATAGGTTTGAATGAGGACTTGCGTGAGTCGTTCGACTCACCACCATTTCCTGAATCCGACTCTTTCCCCCGCAACCAGCATATTGGGAGGTCGGGGGTATATTTCTGCAGGGTGTCTATACTGTGTTCGATTTCGGCGACAACCCACAGGTTGGATTCGCGCAGCACGCTTGAACTTTGCCTGCCTGCCCACCCTTATATAGTTGCACAATGTTGACTTATTTACAGTGTAGGGTCATTATGATTGTCATGCATTGGAGAATGAAACTGACAATCGCGACGCGTTTGTACTGCACACATCCCTGCGAGGCAAGCAGCAACGCGCCAAAAGGTTGGCGAAGCTGAACGACGAGCCGCAGCACACGCACGGCTAGATAAACCCGAGGAATGAGAATTAGACCTCCATTCCTACTATGTAACCTCATCATTGGTCCCCGATTTGTACCGTATGTACGTCATTCAGAATGAGCGCCGTCGCACGATCTACTAGTGAGCGGCAAAACAAGACCACGAAACTGTAGTCTGCCGGAATCGACGGACTACGATGAGATATCAAGAAGCCGTTGATAGACCTCGGTTGATTGGGGAGGGATCAGGAAAGGACAAATATAATTCTATGATCATCTTACCCCTCCCGGCAGTTCTGATGGGTTGTAGAACATGCGGTGGCAGAATTTGATCACAAACTGTGAGATCAGAAAGGAGGTAGCTGCGATGACTAGCCAAAATTCTGGTTCAGGTGAGTTCGAACGTGGGAGGATGTGCTTCAAGAGTCCACTCACAGCTTTTACGTTTACCATACACGATGGCAGGTGTTGCAACGTTGAAGATACCAAGCAAATACGCGGGTACATAGGTGTATGTGTTCGTTGATGCTGTTAGCCGTATAATTCCAGCTCGACGATTTGTGCGGTGACTGTGAACCGGAGTGGCCCGGATGTCGTGGATTCGATGATTCAGGGAGGTATGAACCAAGGGAAGCGTAGAAGAGGTGTGGATGCAACGAAGAGTATACAGCATCTTCTGCCTGTCCGCATAAGCACTTGTCGAGTGGGCAACCTATCACTCATTGCGGCTTCTGCGTGATCTGATAGTGGTACTTACAATATTTATGACTACGTCTCCATGTCTCCAAGTCAGCTACATGCACATTATCATTAGTACTACATACCGTAGATGATGTGCACACTGTGCAAACAGCGAGGCATGTGTCTCTAAGAATCGAGTTGCGCAACTTGGGTTTACTGGTTCCTATGAACACCTGGCATTGTGATCGGCGGCGATTCGGCGTTTTGAAGCTCACTGCAACGCGTCACCTGGAGCTGTATCGGTTGGCATCTCCGCATACTTATCCTTTACGTCGGGTGCACCCAGCCTGGCCAGTCCCGTCGGCTGAGTCGGCTCGTCGGAACCCGTATTCGCGGCTCCGTTCTCGTAACTTCATGTCGTCGTCGATTCTAGGATTGACGGCGACGTGCTACCTGGTCAGGTTGACAAGTCGCTCTGTAGGTGTGCTCCGCAGCTGTGTTGTCCTAGTTCACCCAAACTTTGAAGTCGAGACGACAAAGAGGTGTGAAAGCAACCCCACAAAAGGAAGGCAACGTCTTGGAAGTTGGGAGTTCACACACACACATCTGACTCATGTGCTGGTCGCTGACATAGATATCCGGGCGCCTCCAGGCCTTTTCCTTCTCGATCAGCTTCTATCATGGATGATGACAACACCCCTAGCTATGCCAAAGAACGAAGGAACACCGTGAACAGGCTGGGCAAACGAGGTGAGATCTTGGACCTCTTGCTCGACATAATGGTCTACTCACGTTTTCGGTCTTTCACGCCGACAGCGGCATACGATTATGAAACCATCCATGGTATCGTCAACTCCGCGTCCGTCGTGCACGTCTCCTTCCTTCCACCACCGCCCTGCGGTACCTATGACGACCCTCACGACCGTACCCCGATCATATTGCCTATGATCGGCAAGATGGGAGTCTATCCAGAGGAAAGCGACAGCGCCCCGGTATGCTATCTGCACGGTGAGCATGCCACACCAGCCCTGGGCGGTCCCTTCGTCTAAACACGCTCTCCACATATGTAGGCCACACGTCCAGCCGTCTTATGAAGATCTCGGATACCTCATCAGACGCAGATGAATCAGACGGACTCCCCGTATGCGTCGCAGCGACGCACGTCGATGGGCTCGTCCTCGCCTTGAGTCCCTTCTCGCACAGCTACAACTACCGCTCGGCAATCCTCCAGGGTACTGCTACCATCGTCTCAGACACAGACGAGAAGATCTGGGCGATGACGCTCATCACCGACGGCGCTGCTCATCCAGGGCGATGGGACACCGCACGGAACCCGCCGACGAGTGCGGAGATGCAGAGCACGCGGATACTCAAGGTGCGCGTCGAAAGCGCGAGCGCGAAAGTCAGGGCGGAAGGGCCGCATGACGAACGTGCGGACATGCAGGACCAGGAACTCGTCGGGAGGGTGTGGACGGGCGTCGTACCGGTGCGTGGCATGCCTGTATATTTATTTGGGGGGATCTGGACGCGTCTGGTCGGCTCTTACAGGTATACGAAGGACTTGGAGAGCCTGTGCCGAGCACATACAGCGGAGTACCGACCGTGCCGGAGGACATTCGGGAATACGTGAGGACGGAAAACGTGAAGAGGAAAAACTATGCTGTCAGTGCTGCCAAGGGTGGCGATCAATGATTGTGTGGTCATATAAACTGGAGACATTTGCCAAGTCATCCTTGCGGACAGTGACAACTACCCCGAATCAAAGGAAGAGGTCGATGCATTGTGAAACATTCAATGCGCTCGCTGTATTGAAGATATATCGCGGAACTTGTGAAGCCGTCAAACCTGTCCGATCGTGCACTTTTTTCTTCCAGATAGAGCTCTGAAGCCGTAAGATCTGCTGTGATGGAGCACTCTTAGAGCAGTCGCATGCCAGTTCAAACCCTGCCTTCATGCTTGCAAGTACTCAGTACTATGCGCGAACACCTATACGACGACGGACGACGTCAAACATGGAAAGGTAAAGATATGCAAAAAGGCAAAGGAAAAAGATAGTATCAATGCCAGTCATGATCATGCAGAAACGAGAAAAGTTAGTTAGACGATGGTGAGAGTGTACATATGCACGAGAAAAATGAAAAAGACAACGACGGAACCTCACTCCAAACAAAAACAAAAAGCTTGATCTAGATCGGCCTTCTAGCAAGATGCGCGACGCATCAAGGGAGCAAGTGTGATTTTTCATTGACGAACACACCTCGACACTGGAAACCATCTCAGCATCCAGCCGAATGGTCTATGCCAACGAAAATCACGACGAACCTCGTCTTCATCCTCTCCTCTCATGACTTCGTATCGCCTCGTTGCGTGCTTGGTCTGTTTCGCATACTTGCGATAGTACGCCGCGAGCGCAAACAAGCCGAACGAGAACAAAGAGACGACAGAAACAAGTCCAAACGGTGTCCAGGCACCGTCCTCGCTTGCAGTCGAAGCGCCGATGCCGAACGGGAACCAGCTGTTCGAACACGTGGAGGACCATTTGTCTTCATGGACCACGTGGTGCTGTTGATGGTGGGCGAGGCGTGAGCATGATCATGAACACGGATACGGACGGGCCCGGACCACGTCGTCCGTGAATGGTGAGGTGGTCGGGGCAACGAGACGTACCTCCAAACGGTAGATAAATTCGGTCACCGCCATCGCCTCCTCGGGGTGCCCAAAAATGTTCAGGGTCTGGAACTCTTCGTCGTCGGTGCCGTTCTTGAACTTGACGCGGACAAAGTCGCGGAATTCGGGACCGGGGCCTCGGACAAGCTCAAACGAGAGAGCGGAAGCAAAGTTGGCTGTGTAGATCACTTGAGCGGAATACATGAGCAACGAGCATATGAACTCACGAATACCCCAGACTGGCCCGTCGACGCCCTCTGCGCTCAACATGTGGAAGAGGGAGATGAAAGGCTGGTAGCTGGATCCGACGAGCAAGATTCGAAGCGGGTCATCGTCAAAAGCAATTCGTTCGAGTGCCTTAAGGATTGGGGAAAGGATGGTCCGTCCAGCAACTGGAAGGTGTGTCACGTGTGTTGACGACGGGAAAGTACGCATGACATACTATTGCCAATTCCTCCGAGCTCGGTGTCGGTGAAGACGAGGTGTTCCTTGTAGTCAGCCAAGCCCCGTGCCTGTTCGACAAATGTCGGTGGGAGCCGGAATGCAAAGGTCTGGTTGTAGGTAATTTGTGCGTTGAGGTAATCGTATACCTGCGCCACGTTGCATGTCAGAGATGAGAGTAGATATGAAAGCGTCCACTAACATTCCACTACGATAAGAGGCAAGAGTCAGAAACTTGAACAGAAGTTCGAGGTAAGTCCGACACTTACGATGTCGACGAGCGTCGTGGGTCTGCCAAACATGTAGTCATGGATCGATGCAAAGAAGTGCTGTGCCTCCTTGGCGGCACTCTTGAACTCTTCCGAAGCGTAAACTTCGGCAACGTGTTTCTTGAAAGCCTGCGCACACGTTAATATGGAGGCCACGTGAAACGATGAGCGAACATGCGGCGAACCTTGCAGTCGGTCCACGGCTGGAGCACGTGATCGACCACTTCCGTTTCGACGGGGACGTATTGATAACCTCCGAGTGGAGCAACAACGGTAGATCCGTTGGCGAGCTCGATCTTGTTGAGCGGAGTCGGTGGGAACATCCCTTGCATCAGGGCGATGGTAGAATCAAAGATCGCTGCACCCTCGCCGTCTGGCTTCGTATGGACGTTGACCTGGTTGGGTGGAATGGGGTGTGAAGGGTCCAGAGGCATATTGAGGATATGAAGTGGCGAAGACGAGTCTAGGTATGTAGACTTGAGGTAGGAACCCAGCTGGAACGACTGAGCCTGTCATCGAAACGATGTCAACATTATGCAGTTGAGGAGAAAACGATGGTACTTACGGAACCGAGAGGGGTGGACTCAGTGAAGGAAGGCGCATAGCTATAGGGATCCTGGAGGAACTCTGTTCGATCCCCGTTGCTTGTGAGGATGAGGACGCCAAGAACTGTGGACACCATTGTCTAATCGTCAATAGTCGTGCCGAAGAGACGGCTGAGAATGGACACAAAGGAAAGAGGGAGGGAGTGGGGAGAGCCGGTTCGATTCGAGGGTTTTGATATCTCCCGCCATGAGGCGGACTCATCGCCAAGCCACTGCCGAAGCGACTTGGGGCGGTGACGGGGATGCATGGCAAACGTCATGGTACATTCTCCTTGCCATGCTTCGAGGGTGTGTGGGGGTCATGAAGCAGCAACCACCGTGCGACTACACTCGTGGTTGCCGGGCACCGGAAGGTCGAATCGCCTGAAGATCACGTCAGTTAAAGGCATGCCCGGGTGAAATTAAGGGATATAGTAGACTTTATCGACAAAAGGGACAAGATGCAGTCCAGCTCGAACGGACATGCGCAGGAAGCGTGCCCAGGCTGCGGCAAAGCAGCGGGTAGGTCGGTGCCACGTGCTGGCAGAACTCCACTTGAAGAAAATTTCCAGGAATCAACAAGAGAACAATGCACAATGTGTTGCAGTACTGATCAGAACTCGCTGTAGAGCGCTGAAAAAGTACTTCTTCTGACTACTAGCTGTGACTGGCGCTGGGGATGGATCTTGGGCGCTCCGGATCGTAATGAACTTATTCCCACAAGGTCACCAGACACGTGCATGGTGGTAGGAAAAAGACGTCCTATTCCGTCCGCGGAAGACTCATCACGGAGTTGGCAAGGTTCACCCTGGCGAACGTGAATACTGGACGTCCCAAGACTGGGTTACGACTACAATTGACTCGGAACTCCTATCTGTGGGTGCCGCAACATTGGAACACGCAGCAATTGATGGAGATTAGGCTTTGCAGTGTTGTGACATAGTACTGTGGCACCATCCAACGTGGACCTCACGAATCAAGATATAGACGGAGCATCGTCGAGTGTCAAACCGATTAGTTATGTACTGGTCAATCACATTGGCAGTGCTCAGAGAAGCTGAAGATAATGAAGCAACTGAGATCTCGCACAGCGCTGCCTGGCACAGGACGTAGTGTGCTGCTTCTTCTCCTCCCGATCCACCGGCTATGCGATTGCTAATTTCGAGTATCTCCCCGTTCTCAAGACATAGCTTGAAGTTCATAACCACTGGCACTGTAGCCCGTGAGCCGACCGACCAATCCAGACTCGAGCTCGGTGGTTGGACTCGTACGACTCGTACGCGGCCGTGAACACTGCATCACTTTTATCCGGCTCAGGTCGTTCCACCTGATGGGCCTAGTCCTCTAGGTCTGATGCCTTATTTGCTGTTTGCCTCCTACTCCTACTCGCGCCATTGTCAATTGACTCACATGATCATAACTCAGATGAACGTGTTTACTTGTGCAACACCACCAAATTTCGCCTGAGAGCAGTCATGAACAACGCACAGAAGGACTCAGTCATCGCTTCCCATCGCATATGTTCTCTCCAAAAGAGGTCACTTACGCATCTTGCCATTTCTTGCACCGGCGGTCATGCGTATCATTCGTCGCGAATTTTGACGCTAAAAAGTCAGCAGCTCCCTTTGCACAGGAATCAAAAAAATGATTTCGATCCACTCGTTCGATGGGGCTGACGAAGAGGACTTCCATTCCTTCATATACACTGCAATTTCATCATACCCATTGGTGAGACTGGCACCGCACCACCCTATCCCATTTGTTCCGGAAGTCAGGCATTCTCTGAACCATTAAACTTTTTTCTAGGATAAATCATTCGATTTGGTAGCAAGCGACATTCAGGGAACGAAAATGCCATCACGCTGACCTCCGCGGCAGTGCCTTCCATCCTTTCCTCAGTCCCTTGGCCTCGATGATGCTTGCGGGCATGCAGTACACCGGATCCAAATCTACCAGACCAGGGTATCCCAGGAGAGACAGTCCTTTGGTGCAGTTCAACTCAACGACGTTGCACGCCCGAAAGAGTTGATGTGGAACGTACCTGCGACCCCAAAGTGGGTATGAAAAACGTCTACCATGTCCCCCGGCCGATCAGCGATGCCGCCAGTCTCTGGATCCTGAGCGGAGAGAATGAACTCGAGGAGCTTTTCGCTGTCAATCCAGCTCATCTTGTTCAAGATAGACAGGGCCGACAGAACCCAGAACGAATAGCATACCTGTACGATAATCGTGTCAACGATCAACGCCAAGAAGAATGAGCGAGCGATTTGGCCTCCATGCTCACGTCAGGCAATTTCTCTGGGCGTCCGTTGAGTCCTCCATTTTGAAGTTGCCGTTCTGACAGCCACCAGCACAACATTTCTGAATCGACCTCGTCTAGTCGGTCGAGTATCGCGAGGGCAGCTACACACACGAAGACTGAAATAGACATCAAGTGAACAAGGTTGAGTATGAGTTTGCGTGACGTGAACAGTCAATAATACGATCGCAGACCTTGTGCGGAGTGGCTTTCCGCGCCGGCGGTTGCGCCGTACCCGCCGTCAAAGTTGCGACACTGGCGGATGTACGAGACCGCTTTCTCGACGTCCATGGCATCCAGACGACCAAGCAGCGACAGCGCGTTAGCGGCGATGTAAAGGAATCGGGTATCGATTTCGCCGAAAGCGTCCCCCGCGAACACGCCAGAGGGTTGCTGAAGCGATGTGATGACTGGCTGGTGTTGTAGTCAGCTTGCCGCAGTGGGCAGGGGTGACGTACATTTGACTACGCGGTCGACGTCCAGTCTGTCGAGCGCGTCCTGCGTGACGAGGATTTGGATGGCGCTTAGCGTGGAAAGAATATGCGCGTCGTGATCCGGATGTGCGCCGAAGCCGCCTAGATTGCATGGGAGAACAGATCAGGCTCGCGAGCGCGGAAACGAACCTGCTTCTTCGTCCCAGCAGCTCATCACATACGCGATCATCTCTTCTCGATCTAGTGCATCTTGGTGTCCCATGATGCACAGTGCAGTGAGTCCCCAGTAGATGGCATTCATCCGCAGATGCGCGGTGAGATGATAAGCGAGATCATCTGTGCTCTGTATGAGAGTAAAAAAGACGTGGTAGTGCGAACTCGGTGTCGATGTACTCACTTTTCCGAGCGACTGTATGTACGATACGTGCAAGGGAACGAGCAGTTTGTCTTGCGCTATCATCGCCGAAAGCAAGTCAGACTTCTACTTTTGGCAGCCATTTTGTTTCTCGGCGTATGCCGGCGAAAGACCGACAGCTGAGCAACTCAGCGCTCAGCCGTCACCTCGACGACGACAAAGCCTCTGAGACGGATCACCGCGAGTCTCTTACGCTCAGAGAAAAAGAAAACTTATTTTTGTGTCCGAGACATCGCTATTTGGAGCCACGCGGTCGTGTTTCGTCTCTTACCCCGATTTGGTGTCACTTCTCGGCCATTGGGAACGGTGGCTCGAGAACAATAGCGTCGCGCACGTATATCTGTCCTTTTCGCCCGTTCTTCGCAGGTTACCTCCTTCAAATCTTCTCTATGCCTACATCAGAGTTCCACGGCCCCCTGGGCTTGCAGCTCAACATTCCGCCTCACATTCCCGAGACTCGTCCAGTGGCGTACAACAACACCTCAGAAGACCAACTGCTTACACCCGGCCGAGCGCGCTCCCAGCCGATAGGAGAGTCCAGTCAAGGACCTTCATACGGTCGACGGACACAAAGCGAGAGCTCGTTGAACGTTCCTCCTCCCCTGTCTTTGTTGGTGCCTCGATCCACTCCGGCGACGGATAATGCCGTAAGTTCCACTCTCAGCTTGTCCCGCCTGGCGCTGCTCACAATGTCGTACTCTCTGTTGCTCCAGTCCGCCGAGCAATCCGCCTCTGCACCCTCTCCTGTTCCGACAGAGATAATTCCTCCAGACCTCACACAAGAAGAGATCGTCGTCGACATTCAGCGCTCCGGCTTCAAGGTGCGCGATTTTGCGTACGAAAATTCCGTTCCCTTCGAACAACGCGCGCCGGAGCTATTCGATCCAATCCTCGCTTGGCACATTTACGAGTTAATGCTCGAAAATCCGAACCCACAGAGAAGTCCACTCAACGGAAGACACTTTCGTAGACTGCTAGACATCGGTTGGGTCGCTGAGGAAGCGGACGCTCACCGGTGGCAGAAGAAAGACAGGGAGACATTAGAAAAGTTTGACAGTCGTCCCCACTATCCATGGAAGTCGCTCAACTTGACCAAGCCCAAGAAGGACGAGTTGGTGGAAGTGGCGGCATCGAGGTTCCGATGGATAAACGCTGAGCAGCTGGCACCCCAGTTCGTCAACCGTGGCATCTCCCGCCTGGCTTCCGTCCTTCGTGGCACTCGCGCCGCCGCATCGCGTTACCAGAAACGACTGCACGCCAACGACACCGCTGCTGCTGAGACCGAAGAAGACTCACGAGCCTCGCCCCGGCTAAAGAAGAGACGGTTATCGACCGCAGAAGAGGCAGCGGAAGCTTCAGCCAGTCGACCTGTTCCGGGTTCGCCTGCACAACATTATCCTCTGGAGTTGGTAAACGGCAAGCCACCACAACAGTTTCCGGCCGGCCGGCCGTCGGACAGCCCGCCTTGTCCTGTCCCATCAATTTCAACGCAAGGGGAGCTGACTCGTTCCTTGCAGCGCCATCTTTCCATGACATCTGTTTCCTCGCAACCAACTGATCTTGCCTGTTCTGACTCGCGAACGGCGTTAGCGCACGAGTAGTTCTCACAACTAGTCTTTCCGTGAAGTTGCCCTCCGTACACATCTCTTTAACTTGTTGGTTATCGGTGATCCAAGAATATCGGACGTAAGGGTGTACGGTTTTTATCAACAATATTTTTTTGTTTTCCTTTTGAGGAGCATGGAGACGGGAAAAATGATAGGTAACATTGTATCTTTAAAGTATCTAACTCGTTACCGTCTCGTAATACGCGTATTTCTGCCCAGAGGCTCTTTCTCTTTCTTTCTTGCTCGTGCTGGAGTGGTGCGGACCCTTCGGGGCCTTCGGGGATTCAAAGAGGTTTAGTCTAATATAGGTACTACGGGTTAGACCTTAGACTAGGCCACACAAACTTCAAATTGGTCATTATCTACCCATGAGATGGTATATTATACAAGTGATATGCAAAATAACTACATGGTATTACTGTATTACAAGGTCACTCATACCTGCCATTGGTAGATGTGCACATAAATGTCAAATCCCCAAATCCACTCACATTCTCTGATAGTGGAAATGAATTATATTTTGATTTATATGCATATGGGAGATCCACCACTGGCAAACCCACACAAACCTCCAATGCATGTGCCATGGTGGCCATGGTAAACAAAATCATGATGGTGAGAAGCTGGAGTGGTATGAAGCTGACGAGGGTCATAAAAAGTGATTAAAGGTGGTGAGGAGTGCTTGTTACAGGCCATCATTGCAGCACTAGTATAAGGCATCTTTTCATCCAAGGGCTTACATACAACAGACAGGAACTTGTCTTAGATTCGTGATGATCAAAGGTAGGTAAAAATTATGCTGCAATGAGGGCTGTCCTACTGACAGCCCTCCTATTTATGTACATTAGGCTACTCATAATGTATCACATAGTATGAAATAAAATGTAACACATGTGATCTCATCGGTCACATGCGTCGTTAGTACTGACATGTTAAGGTACTCTAAGGGGCACAGGCCTTGAGTATGTAACTGATTTCTTACACTCTCCCCTAATCTTCAATTTGAAGATATGTTTACATGACAAGTTTCACATTCAAGTTGGCTGTTTAGGCCTTGGTCATCAATCATATCCAAGACCCATCTAGAAGTTGATTATAGTTGTACTAGTAATCATGTAGAGGAGTATTGAATCAGTAGTATTCTATTCATTTATTACTACAATGCTAGACTTGTGAATTAACACATCAACATCTCATTCACATTAGTCATTTACGCTTATTTATTTTACTCATCTTCTATTAACGTCATTGACACATGCATCATCTGATTGGTTATTACCAATCACTCTTACTAGTACTACTAGTGATTTAATTCTGAAGCTTGCTCTCTTCACCGCTTGCTACTGCCACCCGCGGACTGTTTCATAGGATCAGCATCTAAATGACTTGGCACTAGGTCCTAGACCATGATCTGTGATAAGTGATGCATGTGGCATGTCCTAGAGCGTCCACCAATGCTCCACTCGTCCGTATGAGCTGGAGCAAGAGTTTGACCCTGAAACTTTCCAGGAGGGATGACCCTGTCATATCTAGAGGTTCTCTGCCAAGGAGATCCAAAAGGTCGGTGGACATTGGCAATGGATTTTGGGGCAGCATTGAGCATACCATATGCCATCTCTGTC